>JADRCD010221398.1:35268-52836 GCA_019843815.1 Montemys delectorum
GTGTATGAGAGAGAGAGAGAGAGAGAGAGAGAGAGAGAGAGAGAGAGAGAGAAAGAGAGAAGGGAGTCTTGATCCCAACTACCCAATTATAAAAACTGCACATCGGAGCTTATTAGCAAAAGGGGATTTAGAGATTACCTTTTCCAATAAAATTTCAAGGTTAAATAAAGAAGACAGAAGAAAAGGAGAGAAACACAGAGAAGGCTGTCCTGGGTGAAGTATCCTGCCCGCCGAATTTATGATGTTTATCTGTTACTCTAAAACATTATGTAACATTAGAACATTTTTATGTGTGGGGCTTACTCTTCACAAAACCTTGAGGCTTTTTCCTGGGGAAACTGTACCTTTAAGGTACACACTTAAGAGAGACTACACAGTGCAAATAAAGGTCGGGCTTAGAAATAGGGAGGATGGGAGCCTCCTCGTATGCTGCTGCTTACATTGAAGTTTGAGAATGAGAGCCTGCACAGAAACCCTCCACGTAAGAGAGAGAAGAGCCCCTCTCCCTTCTAACAGCCAGGAGCAAACATTGCTAGTTTTCAGTTAGGCGTTGTTTTCCCTGGCCTTTCCTAGGAAGCTAGGTGCACAGAGAGAGTGAAAAGCGTTGCTTCGTGTGCTTCGATGCCTCATGCCTTAGTGTCAGTATTCTGCTGCTGCTTGCCTTTTATTCATCTAGTTTTACCTGAGCAGTGAGTGCTTAGAACTTGATGTTAATTTCTTAAATACTGCCACACAGTTTTTATTCTGTGTTGTAAGTCGATTCCCAGCCATTTCACCACTGTGTTTTTGTATTGTTACCAGTTTTCTCAAGTCCATTGTCCTGGGAACTTTATATTGACCTCTCTGTGCTGGGTACTGAGAGATTCAGGTGAGGGCTGCATGCCCTGGGTAGGGACTCACATCAGCACCACCCCCTCACCTTCCCTTCCCATCTGAGAAGCTTCCTCATTTTTAAACCAAAGATCTGAGCTTGCAGCCTAAAAATTTCCCATCAATTCCTAATATTTTTACTCAAAGACAGTCTTTCTCTTAAAACTCCCTAGAAATAAAATGATGTGGTATCAGAGCATCACATAACTGAGACGTCAGAAATGAAGGTGGATCCTGTCAACCGTGGTCCTCGTGTTCAGGGCCCCACAGAGACCTCACTCAACATTGTCAGTAAATTGCAGCTGGGCTTAGCTCTCAGTTGGAGAACCCTGAATACAGTTTTCAAGTCTCAGCTAACTCCTGGGAAGTAATTCTCAGGGTCCTGTTGACCTTGACTCAGCCCTCCCTTTCTAGGATTTAGCTTGTGAAAATACTTGCTGAAATGTGCGAGTGAATGCCGTAATGTATTTAGTTATTCTTTCTGCCATTACAAGTTATTGAGTTCCAGTTTGATACAAGAAACTTGTCTAGTGAAGCGAATTGGACAAACGGGTTTACTACTGATAGGTATGTTCAATCAGATGTCAGGTGCCACATACTAATCACTGAGACGAACAAGAAGGATAACAATAGCTATCACACCCCATTATGAAAGAAAACACACTAGAGGGATGTACCTATTTGGATTTGTGGGTCCACTGGCCAAGATCTAGAGACCAGCTTGTCTGTGATAGTTGCCTCAGACATGTAGATGCTGATATTGTTAAGGGTTCCTTTGACCTTTAGCTTCATACACTTTAGGGTGTTTTTTTTTTTATTAAGTTTTATAAAGTCACATCACTTTTATAATAACTATTTGAAGAGGCAAATCTTGCCCAAAAAGGTAGCTGTGGCATCTCCAAATGTTGACAGCGAGAGAGCCCAGAAGCATGCAAGGAAGTGAGAGAAGGCAGGAGTGGGATAGTTTAGCAAAGAGACACTTGTTATGCTTACCATGCCAGCTCATGTGGTTGCCTGGGGTGCAAAGGTGACAAATAATAGGTGAACAATATGTATGAGATTCAGAGTTCTGTGAGAAGAGGAGGTGGAGCCCAGTGAACGTAGTATCATAATAGGCATGGGGATCATGGGTCATTTTGAACAGGATGACCTGGGAACTCATATAGGTAAACTGGAGTTGCTACTTACAGGAGGAGATAGCTCCCTAGGGCTCTGGAGTTCTAGGCAGAGGGGATAGCCGGGGAAGATGGCCAATGCATGTCTGCCTTGGATATGGGACTAACAGCATCAGTGGAGACAAAGCGGAAGAGCACAGGTCCATTGCCAGAGAAGATGCTGTCACACTGGAAGGAGGAAGGGTGATATGGGCAGAGCAGGGTCACCGTGTCCTTGTAGGACACCTCAAGGACTTGACTTCCCCTTGGATAAAATGGAAAGTGGTAGGAGTGGGGTTCAGGTTGACATGACCTCACTTGGGACTTAGTGGAGTCCCTCCCCCTCGTCAAATGGTAGAGGGTGCAATAGGCTTGTGGGACTCACAGGTGCCAGTGAAGATGGGTATGATAAACCCAGACAGGGGTGGCGTTCCATGGCAGGAAACAGGAGAGATGCTAGAGCAGAAAATAGAGCAGGAAATATTTTAATGACAGAAGGCATTAGATGATAGATGGAGAAGATGGGAGGAAGAATGGCGTGGAGCCTATTTTAGTGTGCCAGCCTAGACATTTGAAAGGATGTCGATACTAATGAGGTAAGTTACCATTTAGCCTGAGGTATGGCAAAGCTGAGCTGAAGATTGTGAGGTCTCGTGTCTGAGTCCCTTCTTCAGCACCATTGACTGTTATGTAGTATTTCTGTGAATGTTTCTTATATTTCTAGAACTCATAGTAGGAATTAGTACTATATATGGGTATATATTTCTGTACATATATAATATAAATTATTTATATTTAATCATTGGAATAATTACTCAGCTAAGACAAATGATAATTTGTATTGGGACAATTATGAATAACATTAGTTATAAACATATGCAAAATATTAGAGGGCAGATATAAATAAAATATTAGGGCACTGAAAGTAAACCCATTTTATTAGACCTTAACTTATTTGGGATGTGTTAGATTAGGCAAATTGAAAACATTTACTATCTTAGGTCATCATCTCCTGAGAGCGATAGTTCTGGTGGGTATAGACTACAGGATGAGGATGCTTGCAGGTTGCATGGTGTAGATGTGTGTTGTCCAGTGTGGTAGTAGCTACCTGCCATTTAATGCCTAGAGCATCTAAATTGTGGTTAGTCCAGATTGGGATGTGCTGGCCTGGGAGCTGGCCTAGGAGCTGGGCCTGTGAAACACTTGCTTAGCATGTGCAAAGCACTGGGATTGATCTTTAGCATTAAACACAAAAATGTGCTGAAGTGTAAAATATTTTGATTTTGAAAGCTTAGTGTGAAGAAAAGAATGTGCACCTTCTAATTTAATTTTTTATATTCATTACCTGTTAAAATGATAATGGCTTATAGAAAATGGATTTAATGGAATATTAAAGTTAATTTACTGTCTTTCCTTTTACTAGCTTGACATGGCCACTAAGGAATCTGAAATTACATATGTAACGTGTATATTTATTTTTGTCAGTCCTGAGCTAGAAGAGGAGCTTTTAATATATCTCATGAGCAAAACCAAATGTTTTATTATTTTAAGTGGTAAAAAGAAATCCAAACAAGAGTGATATCTTGTGACCAGAAAAAATTATGTAAAATTTAAATTTCAGCATCAAAAGTAATTCTGCTGCTGTGCATGAGCAGATGTGCACTGCCCCAGTTGTGCTAAATTGTTGTTGCTGTGTTTTTGAATTGTGTCATTACAGATCCGTGCACATTTTGTGAGCACAAATTTGTTTTCTCTTTCGTTAAACAAGTACAATACAGATGTGTCCCATGTTGATGTGTAGCTGAGGATCCTGCCCTGGTTTCAGGGCCGTTGCAGAATGAAGTGGGGAAACTGCCTACCTAAGAGTTTCATAAATGAGGAGACTCCAAAGGCAACTCATCCCTTCTTGAAGTTCATTCCCCTCCAGTAGCAAAAAGAAAGATATGCGCAGGGTGAAGTGGGCTCAAGTTTACATTGTCCTGGCTGGTGAAGTCAGTGTTGCACATGCTTTTAATGAGCTGTGCTGAACGTGTGTGCGCCACCGTCGCTAATGGCCCTTTCCCATGCTCTTTTCTTGAAGTTGAACGAAGAAGAAGATTTAACATAAATGACCGCATTAAGGAGCTAGGTACTTTGATCCCCAAGTCAAGTGATCCGTGAGTACAATCGCATGCTCATCTGCATCATCTACTTCCACACCTTTCCATTTTCTCATATGAGAAATTAAAGAACTCTCTCTCCCTTCTCACCCCTTGCTTCCTTTTTCTAAGCATTTCCTCTGCTTAATTTCACTGGACTAAAATTTCAAGAGAAATGTACTGAATTGTGCGAGCTGAGATAGTTAGCTTTGAATGTGGGGAATAGGGTTTATGGGAATCTGAGAACTCGGCAGAAAATTTTGAGCTTGGGACTTAAGGCAGGCTTTCATGGTCATGCATACAAGATAGCTGTTAAGGCAAGCTGTGTGGCATGGAGGAACTCCAACTACATAGCATCTCTAGCGGGCATTGATGAACAGACGCTGGAAATGGCAAGTTCAAGGATACTGGAAAAGCAGAAGGTCAACAGTTTTTATGAGAACTTTCATAGTCTTTGTGTGTGTGTTTTACCAATGCGGGGTTGGGGGGAAGCAATGGTGAATCCTCTTGCAAGCTACAAGTCAGCTGATCTCTGTTTCAGTTTTTGGTCCTCTCTACCTCCTTCTCTTGGAGATAACAGCTAACAGATCATTTTCAAGTCTTTCCTACCACATTATCTGCCACGTCAGCAAACTGGTCAACAAATATACAATTTTTATCCATTAGAAACTGGCCCATTTGAGATGAAGAGCTGGGGGGACGTATATATTTTAATGGCCCCCACAGGCATTCTATGAAATTAGCCTTTGAATATGACCTTTTAGCTATCTAATAAAAAGTAAAGATGCAATCAAGCATTATTCATTCAAGGCTTATTAAATTCACGACTCACATTATTGTCGGGGAATTTGTAGCAAAATAAAATAAAACCATTACCTATTGTGAGGTGGTTTTGATGAATGTGCAGCCGCTTCTGTCTTCTAACACTTTTGGCTTCCCAGGCTTCAAGGAGAGGCATTTTCAAGCTGGAGACACCCAGCTTCTCCATTGTGCTGCACAAATTTATCCTCCTAAAGGCTGTGACCTTCATTTCCTATAGTCAGTCTTGCATGATAGTTGAAATTGAATTCCCAATTCCTCTTCTTTATCAGCTTTCTCCCTTTTTTTAGCATATTCTTTTAAAACTGTAGCGTGCAAATCTTTTCAGTAACAGATTATGAAGTTAGGGGGCTCTGGCGTAAGCTTGGATTTACATGTCTCTTCCATCATAATTGAATGCTTATGTGTTTATAGCAGGGGCTGATAGGGAGTTTGCATGGTGGACATTGTCTTAAGATAAAACCACACTATGGGTTTTCCAAACCAGGTGTTCGGAGTGTGCCTTGAACTGAAATAGAGACACACTTTACCTGGTTACAGTCCCAGCTCCTTCCCCAGAGTGAGTGTACTTTAGTATATACTTGACCATGAAAAAAGATTCCTCTAAATTACCCAAAACACAACATTTGAATCTATTATAGCCAAGAAACATAACTGATTGAAGCTCAAGTAGGCATACCCCCAGATGCCTGAGAGAAATATGTCTTGAGAATTGAGTGGCCAACAGCTTGGCTTGAGAAGCCTGGCTCTGGCTTCTCTCTTTGGTGGCCTGTATGAGGCATGGTCCATTATAGTTGTGTTTCTGGGCGGCTGCTACAGCTTTTGTTGCTTTCACATTTTAGCCTTGAGAATCGGTCCCAGTGCTCACTCTGAGTATCCTGGGACACCTCCCTGGACTACTATTTTTTGGTGCTCAGACACTGGGAACCCACCTCAGGGTCTTCTCAGGGGCGGGGTGGGGGAGGGTGTAGCTATTCTTCTCCTTGGAGAATGTCTGTCTTGTTCATTCCTCAGCCAACCCATATGAGGATCAGTGGCCAAGTGGCTCGTTTAAATGGCCTGCCCCTCACCTATTCCATATGACAGTTCTGATCAGCTCTTAGTTGCTGTAGATGATGGGGTTGACAGTTTTATTTACCTCAGAGAGGTTTTTATTTTATCACTGTAGTCATCATCACTGTGACAGTTGTCTACTAAAGGGACTGGAAAAATTACTTCCACAAATGTTCATTCCCCATTGTTTGTTCTGGGGTACTCAAAGACTTTTACTGTACTGTTGTCCTTGTTTGCTTTCCATTGCTGTGATAAAATATTGACAAAAAGGCACCTTGGGTAGGGGGAGTTTTACTTGGCTTTCGTGTTCCAATCGAAGTCCATCACTGAAGGAACTCAAGGCAGGACCCTGGAAGCAGGAACTGAAGCAGAGGCATATAGAAATGCTGGCTTGCTCTACAAAGCTTGCTCAGCCTCCTGCCTTATATTTCCCTAGGCCATCTTCCTGGAGGTGTTACAGCCCAGATAGTCTAGGTCAACCTACCACCATCATTGATCAAGAAAATGTTCCCACAGGTGTACCTACAGGACAATCTGAGGGAGACATTTTCTGAATTGCTGTTTCCTCTTCCCAGACGGCCCCAGCTTATGTTAGACCAGCTTTTATTCACATTTAGTATGTTGGTACCACAAGGATGAAGCTGAAAGTCATACTGTCAGCAGCCATTGAGGTTGGAAATCCAGGGCAGCATCTCGACAGGTTTCTAACCATGAGAGTTGCCACTGTTGTGTTAGACACTTAACACAGTACTTAGTCCAGCATTGAACGATATTCTCAAGTTCATATAGAGCATCTCCTTTCAATTAATTACTCATTTATGAAGCTGCTCAAAAGCACATAGTATCATCATTTCACAGATGAGAAAATGGATACAGAGAGAGGTTAGACAATGCCCATAATAATTCATGTTGAAAATTCAAGATGGTGTTTTCAAGTGGTGAGGTCTCATAGGACTTTGGTTCTTCTTACCCTGTCCCAGAGACTAAGTCTTTATAGTCCCAGGTATATACAACTGTTTAAGACTGTTTATACGTGAGATATGCTAATCCACACACAAATAATAGATTCCACCTAGTGAGAGCTCTGTGATCTAGACGGAATTGTACCGTGCTAGTTTCAACATCTGCACGATGTCTCCACCTTATGTAAGGTATTCATCAGGAGAAAGTGAAATGTTATATACCAAATAAGTGACCAGTGGCCAATGTCGGGTAAGCACTTAATGGGATCTAGTCATTACTTATTTGTAATTGCCTTTCCAACTATACATCAAATACTGAATTGTCTTTGAACTCCTAATTCCTGAAAGGGTCCATTGTCTTGTCTCATCACAGAGACATGCGGTGGAACAAAGGAACCATTCTCAAGGCCTCTGTGGACTACATCCGGAAGTTGCAACGGGAACAGCAACGAGCTAAGGACCTTGAAAACCGACAGAAGAAGCTGGAGCATGCTAACCGGCATCTGCTGCTCAGAGTACAGGTATCCGCCCTCTGCCATGTAAACTGATTTCAGGACAAGAGGAAGGGCAATGTAGTGAGCCCTGAGGGAGCTGGAGACAGTCTTAATATAGGTGATCCTTCCTGTTTGTCGGTCCCATAATTGTGAGTTTGCCTACTGGTAAAACATTATTGGCAATTCCAAACTAATACTGATGGCATGTTTGCAGCCACTCTTAGACAAGGTGAGCAGATTGGTAAATCTGAGTTACTTACAGGCTCTTTGCCCAGAGACTGAGCCCAGGTCAAGAGCTTTTTGTGGTAGCCCTCTGAATTATAGTCTGTTAAATGCCTTGTTCCCTTACAGTGTTGTCACTTTCATTGGGGACTTTTCATCTTACTCTGACCCCCAAGCATCATAAGAGGCACTGTATATACTTCTTACAGCCAAGAAGGTCATAACACGCTGCCTGGATATCCAAGAAGCTGACCCAGGCAGAAGTTAGTACTCCTGGCTGGGGGCTCAGTGTGAATGACTCTATACTGCATTCTGCTTGAGGGCGTATAGCATGCTCATTGAATACCCATCTTCCTGGTGCGCCTAAACACTTCACACATTCCCAGAAAGTTAATAACACATTTGCTGTGGCTGCACTGATCCTCAGCCATGAGGACAGGAGGCAGAAGGTGGTTCTCCTCTAGGCCTGGGCTTTAGAATCTAGGAAACCTCTACACAGAGGCTAGATGTAAATTAAGCAGCTTTCTTTTCTCCCTGAGCCCCATACTTCCTTCTCCCTCCTTTAAGCTGTTATTTGTCTTATGTTATATCCCTTCTATAAAATGACCTTAGGTATTTAATTTCTTGTACTTAGTATATCCATTTGTAAGGTAGCTCATGTTATTCCCTGATTAAATTATTAAAATATAGCCAGTTTTTCTAAGGAGAAGCTAAGTAGTGCCTTATATTGAGGTTTCAAGCTCACACATTCCTTTTAAATATGAATTTTGTTGAATTCGGGCCTTGGGAATTCCATGGCAGTGCCCCCTTGGCTCTCTTCTGTTCATTGTGAGGCTGCCTCTACCACTTTTCTATGTGATAGGGAAAAAAAAAATCATGAATTAGGCAAGCCGTACGGTGCCATAAGGCTTTGGAGCTCTCCACAAGATTTAAGAGCTCATTTTAGAAACTGAAGTAACTATTTTAATTTGTTGATAAACACTTCTAGTTAGACAACAAAGGGGTACAGTAAGATGTTTGTGTCTCCCCTAGTTAATGTATTTGCTTATTTCTTTTGAAAAGACAAACTGCTCTGCTATTCTTCATATTGGTGTGGAGCTACAAGAGCCCGAGTATCCAGCCAAGGCCTGAGGCCTTTCCTTCATTTCAGTCTCAGTGATGCATGTAGAAATCTTCATGGAAGAAAGAACAGGAGGCCTTATTATCAGGGGAATTGTTTTATTAAATGGCCCAGGCTCCAGCATGATGCCTGGAGAGGCTTGTTTCTGGAGCTGGTCTGAAGGAGCAGGCAGACATAGATCTGGCATCACATGCTCCTGTGTCTCTGACTTATACTTCTTCCAGAGTAGGAGCTCATAGATCCAAGCACTGGAATACAGACCAGCCAAGGTTTTCCCCACACTTGTCGGCCAAGTTGAGAGGCCATGTCATGTACAAAGTTCTTTTCCTATCCCAAAGGACATACTTCCCATCTATATTTTATTTTAATATGTTGTTTTATCACAAACATTGGCAAGCAGTAACATACAGAAGTAGAACTGGGGTATCAGTAGGGAAACCCTGATGTTCAATTTAGGAATCTGGGGATTCATCAGAAGTCAGAGACGGAGAGGGGATGACATGGTTCTAAGGCATCTTGAAATGAGGAGATCTGAGAAGTCACAGACTTATAGGGTGTGTCAGTCAGCTAATGCCACTGTGACAGAAGGCCACTGAGGTTAAAGAGCAGGGATTGGCTATCTCACTGGCTTGGTGGCTGTAAGTCTAAGATCAGCCCTTTCAGCAGGATTGGCTTCATCTTAACCCTCATGTCTTCAAAGATCCCATGTGCCGATCTAGTCCCCTTGAGATACTGGAGCTAGGACTTCAGTCCGTGGATTTAGGAGTACAGTTTAGCCAGGAGTAAGAAAGTACACATGGAAAGAAAGTATTTGTGTTATAGATGAGGACTTCCTTGCTGAATTAAGAGATAATAATCTCCCTCTGCCAGGGAGAGGTGGGTCACATCTCCTGGAACCCTAGTTGTGCATTCAGAACCTGGAGAACATTTGCTTCCACCCCCGAAACTTTACTTCCTGGCACCATTGATGTCTTAGTAACTTCTTTATCCCATCCAGAACCCAGAAGAAATGCCTACTGTTTTGGTCACACCCAAACAGTATATTGAGTATTTATGTCTTAACAGCTTACTAATGGTTTGTTCGATTTTCCGGACTCCAAGCCTTGCTAATGCACAGTGCTAGTAGACACTGCACAGTTTATAGAGACCTTGGCATTAGATTAGATAAGCTTCCCTTCCCTCCCATTCCATGCCAATGCTCATGAGGGCCTTGTCACTACAGTCGCTCCAGAAACCCATTTTGCAGTGCTATGAGGTAACCAAAAAGTGTGCATGTACATGGTCACCGTGAAAGTGGGGACTGAAATGTGTGCAACACACTTGCGCTGAAACTGGGGACTAACAACTATGTAGTACGGTCTCACTGAAAATGGAGGTTGAAATGTGGGTAGCACACTCATTCTAAAATCAGGGGATCACCTGGGACTTGGTAGCTGTTGAGAAACCATCCCCATTTCCCTTGAAATCTTAACATATCTCCTAAGCAGTTTATATACCATCGTATTACACGTTGCTCAGCATTGTATTTCTGTTAGCTCTTGTTTTATATTCTTATTAACATATATGTCTTGTACAAAAAGATGGGCTTCCCTGTGACATTTCCATGCATGTATATGCTAGACTTTGCTCACATATCTGCCATCCCCTTCCATCGGCCCTCTTTATCCTTTCCTGTCGCATTCCCTTCTACCATCATGTCTTACACATACATATAAGCTTGAAAGATTCCACATATGAGAGAGAACAGTAGTTGCTATGGCCAGGCTTATTTTATTTCACCTGGTGATTTCCAGTTGCATTTATCTTCCTACAAACGATTTCAGTGTTGCTTTGGCACTGAATACAGCTCTTCTATGTAGATGTGTCACGGTTTCCCTATCAGCTCATCTGCTGACCAACATCTAGGTCGACTGCATCCTGGCCAGTGTGATCAGCACAGCTACACACAAGCATGGACACGCAAGCATCTGTGTTTGCTGACATAAAACCCTTCAAGAAAGTACCCGGGGGCAGAATGAGGGAGCCATGGGGTAATTATGTTTCTAGTTCTTTGAAGAAGCCCCACACTGGCTGTTAATGGTATCTGTACGAGTTCACATGTCCAGCAGCAGTGTGGTGAGGGTCCCTCTCTCCCCACAGCACATTGGTCAGCATTTGCTGGAGGTGGGTTTTGTTTTGTTTTGTTCTTTTGATGATGGCCAGTCTGACTTGGGTGCTTATCTTAATCATTAATATCTCAATCTTAATCATTAATATCTGTAAGGGTGTTTCTACTTATAATTCATAATAAAATATATACCATCTAAAAGGGTATTTCCTATACTACTAATACCACTTGTCTTTGGGAAATGCAGAATTTATTTTTTAAAAGTAGCAAGCTTTGCTTTGACAATTTATAGTTGTCCCTAGGTCTGATGTTTTAAAAATAGAAAGTAGACTTCAGTCATTAAAGGCAGTCTCGGGTTCACAGTACGGTAGAATACAAGGGCTAGAGAGCTCCACATGGTACCACATGTCAGCCGACATGCAGTCCCCCTGATCATCAACATGGGCACTACAGTGGCCCCTTTGTTAGGACTGGCTTCTCCTTATCCTCTGAAACCTTAGGTAGAGACTAACGGGGATATATAGTCCATGGATTTGGGTAACCGCACCTAACACTGCCTTTAACTGTCTGACTTTGACTTTATCCTAGGAGCTCGAGATGCAGGCTAGAGCGCATGGACTTTCCCTTATCCCATCCACCGGTCTCTGCTCACCTGATCTGGTGAATCGGATCATCAAACAAGAACCAGTTCTTGAGAATTGCAGCCAGGAACTTGTACAGCACCAGGCAGACCTGACATGTACAACGACTCTGGATCTCACGGACGGTACCATTACCTTTACCAACAACCTCGGCACCATGCCGGAGAGCAGCCCGGCCTACAGCATCCCCAGGAAGATGGGCTCCAACTTGGAAGACATCCTGATGGACGATGCCCTCTCACCTGTTGGTGTCACCGACCCACTGCTGTCATCAGTGTCCCCAGGAGCTTCGAAAACAAGCAGCCGGAGGAGCAGTATGAGCGCAGAAGAAACAGAGCATGCGTGTTAGCGACCCTGCCTTGTTCTGCGTCTGCACGGACTGCTCCCACTCTTCTTCAGTAGACTTTATAATTTACCTGAAGAGGTTTTCTTGATAATTTTCCTTTAATATGAATTTTTCGTGCTTTATCAGTAGCCCAGGATATATTTTATTTTTAGAATTTTGTGAGCCAGACTTGTATATTCTATTTTACAACTACAAAGGCCTCCTAAGTATTGTACCTTCAGCGTGCAGTATCTGTGAACTGATTTCTCGAAGCGTGAGCTTTCTGAGCAAGGGGATTTTTTTGCTTCAGAGAAGTAAGTGTCTGTCCGTTTTCATTCAGGGGAAAACTTGGTGTGAGCTTTGTCTGTCTGTGACCTCCTTTGAAATTAACATGTAAAGTTTAATTACATGAATGTAAAGCAACCAAAAGACGAAAACAAAGAAGATAGTGATGATTATGATAGAAGAGGAGGAGGAGGAGGAGGAGGAGGAGGAGGAGGAGGAGGAGGAGGACAATGACGACGGTGGAAAAGACATCCAAGGCTTTCTCACTTTATCAATGTGTTGATTCCCTGGTACTGCCTTAAAGACACAGTGCCCCCCCAGCATTACTATATCTTTGTACTAAAAACTGCATAAAAGAAGAATATATTACCTACAGACAAATCTAGCAGTCATTTTCATGAGGATTGTCTGGCTAGAAAATGTAACCTATGCTAACCCAAACTGAAAGAAGTTATTAGACCAAGGCATGAAACATAGGATCTGACCTGCTAGCTTTTATTGGACACAGTTATAGTTTTCCTCATAAGTGTGATTCAATTTTTCATAAGATTTTTTTTGAAATGGAAATGAATGTCCTCTCTGAGTAAAATGTTGAGGAGCACCGGAAGTTTGTTTCACTTTTTTTTTTTTTCAATTTGCTTTTGATAAAGACAACTGAACTGGGCACATTTCTAATTGGCTTTACTATTTTTATTTTTAAATTATGTTTTAGCCATTTTAATTGTATAGATTCTTTATTATCATCATTTTTTTCAGTGTTTGTATTAATTTGTAAGAATATGCATCTTAAAACAGTGAGTTTTGGATACTTTTACAACTCACTGGTAGTTCTCTGCACTCTTTGTACACCCAAGAAAGACTACTTTTATGCAAGGTCTTGTGTTCAAAGAGAGCTTTGCAAATATTTTGTATATTCCACTATCACTTGAAACTGTTTTTCAGCACATTTAAGGTATAGTATTAATAGGTTAACAACCAGGCTTTCTAGAAAAAATACTTACATATGCATTTCTAGGATATGAAAATAACTATATTCTTGAAGATTGATAGCCATAGCATTTACCATGCCCGTGATGGTCATTTCAATTGGGCTTTATTTCAATAAACTGGCTGGATTCTTTTTAAAGAGAGAAACACTGTATTGGCAGATTACTTGATAACAACATTTTGACAAAGTGGCAACATTGTAAAGCTAGTTTCTGTGCATTACCTACTTGCATAACCCTATGCAATATATGTAGAGTTCTATGTATTAAGTCTAGATGTTTTGTGCAGGTGATACATACTGGTATAAGCCAGGCTGTCTAATGGAATTTCTCAGTAGCAGCCTGTGACTGAATCGTGAGTGGCATAAAGCATATCCTTTCAGAATGAAGTGCCTTAAAATCTCAGCAGTCTTTTTTGGACCAGCACTGACTGAACTGTAAAATAGGAGAAAGTTTCAAGATGGAAGCTGGAGTGAAGAAGGAAGACGTAGCATGGTGCCTCTGTAGACATTCTAAGAGCTTCCAATTTCCCTTCAGATATTTTTAATATGAAATATATTTTACTGACAGTGCCAAATTCTTTCATCAGGAAACCTTTTTCAGGAGGGTTTTTTTTTTAAGTGTTTAAATGTCAAATGTGAATTGTTGATGGGTGATGGAGAGATCCAAGAGCAGTGATTGTCAGATGTATGAATGGATGGCCTTGGTGAGAGTCTTCAAGTGCGCGGTTCCCATGCATGTTGGGTAATGCAAATCTCTGGAAACACTGATGATGCTATCCAGTCTTGTAGCTTTACTACTTAAGGGGGTAGGGAAAATAAGTTCCCATTCTTTCAACTCCCTTAAGTGTGTGACTCTTTTCCTAGAATAGAAATGCAAATGTGCATGAAAAAGATAATTGTACCATAGTGTTCACTGATACAATCATAGCATTGTCTGTTTTTCTCTTCATATTTATGTGTGTGTGGTGGGGGAGAGGAGGGCTGGATGCAGAAGTTGAAGATTGCAATGCTATGATGCTAGGTTTTCTTAGCTGATTCTGACATTTTCTTTTTTTTTTTTCTTTCCTTTTTAAACAATTGACAAGGTTTCACAAAGTTGACTAACCCACGGCTACGTGACTATGGCCAAGGCGGAACAACTTTCTAGGGAGCTTTGTTGAGAGAAAGTATGGCATATTGCACCATTACCTTGGCTTGTCACCTCTGAGCTTGCCATCACTGGCTTCCCAGGCACTTTCCTCATAAGATGCAGTGGCTGGGAGAAGCAGGCAAGCAATTCAGAGGCGACAACATAGGGAGTGGTTTTATTTATTTCTTTTGTGCCAGCCAGAATGTGGATTCTTTCAGGGACTGGTGAAGCCAAGAGGCAGTGTTTTTGCTCACTGTTTTAAAGGAACGAATGATCCTTGCCACTCCCCAACCGCTGGGTGCAGAATTGTGTCTCAGGGTTGGACCTCCATTTAGAGTGCTCAAAATACCAAAATTATCCACCTGCCTCTGGGTAAGGTAATGGAAATACCAAACCTTCTGACTTTGCCAAAAACTATACAAGCAATCTGGTCATACCCAGAGCATGACACAGTTCAGTTTGGTTGTTTATAAACAATAAAGCAATAAGACTAAACAAATGCAAAGGACATTAAAAGATATAAACAAAGCACAAAGGAATGTAACTTGTTAATATTTTTGAAAAAAAATGCACTGGGGAGAAGTTGATGTTGATAATAGTATAAAAAATACCCAACTTCTTGACAAAGACAACAAATGACTGTCTCTTGCAGACACTTGCTACTGTAATGTCAATAACAGCCCCGCTGTTGAGCACAGCAATACTTTCTGTATGGTCCACAGCACTGTATACTATGATTGATATTAATGTATCCAATGAGATAATTGAACTGTTGTTCTTCATAGCCTCATTAAAGCATTTGGTTTTTCACATTGTGTTGGCCAGTCGTGTCCGGTTATTGCCCACTTTGACTGATGTAGATGTTCTCAAAGCAGTGGCAGCATGCCCTTCCTCTCAGCTTATGAATAAGAAATTGCTAGAAAAGTGTAATTGCCAGCAGCTCTTTGTTTAGCTTAAATGTCATTCGAAGATGGTACTTTTTTGGTTCGAAACATTTTTGATTACTTTATGACTTACTCTCAAATGAGCTATAATTATGTAGCATTTCCCCTGATCTGAATTTGGGGAGACTTTGAACTCCCAGATGCCAGAAATCCACTTTAGATATAAGGGGTTTATGTAAAATATTTCAGGGAGAGGTGGCTTTATTAAGAAGGAGAGAAATTGTCAGAGAAACCTTTGCATATTTACTGAAAAGATCCTGGGTTTTTAAAATACAAATTTATAATAATGAATGCTTAATATACCCAGCCCTCCAGCTCCCTTAAAAAAAAAATAAAGTACTTATGAATCATTTGATAAATGTTAGATTTGAATTGGGAAGTGTCAGACAGAACAGGTCTTTATTCCCCAGCCAGACCTTAAACTTCTGCCCTTACCCCTTAAAAAAAATCTGTTTGAACCTCTGGAGAAGGAGAGAAGACATGAGAAACTTCCCGTAATGCTTATGATCCAACTGTCAGCTCTCTCTTAACTTTAATTTTTTTCTCAAATTGTAATGTACAGTAATTGAGGCCTTTCTTTTTCAGAATTATTTGAATTATTTATATTTCCATAGAAATATGACTATATGATATCTAAAAAAACTGCATGTGCAAAATAGGAAGATCCCATCTAATCAAGACAATTTTCTGAGTAAAATGAAAAGCAGGTAAGTTGAAAGTCGGGGCTTTTCATCTCTGGAAGGTGACAGCTGCACTTACCCTGTTTCTGTCTCTTGATGGTCTATTAACTATCACCTTGGGAGCACACGAAGTCTTAGTCTTGAGTTATATACACTCAGACATGCTCACATGCGTGTGTACACACACACACACACACACACACACACACACACATACACGTACGTCCGTACGTATTCCAGCACCATTGTCCATTCCTCAGACATTCACATACTACTTGAATAGCTTTTTAAAAATTATTTTATTTTATTTTGTATTTTTTGAGATGGAATGTGATATCTAGGCTCACACTTGATATGTAGCCAGGAATGATCTCAAACTTCTGTTCTTCCTGTCCTTCCCTTGTGCTTGCTAAGACTTCAGGTGGACTTGAGTATACTCAGTTAATGTGATATTGAAGATTGGACCTTGGGCTTTTTGCAAAAAAAAAAAAAAAAAAAAGTTAAGTGTTCCAACTGAGCTATATCCCCAGCCATTGGCTGATTTTATTTTATATCCAAAGACATATTTTTCTTAAACTTCTACTTGGGCTATTCAGTTAAAAATGTTGTCTCTCTTGGTGGACTAATATATTAAAAATGGCCATCTTGGTAGGATTAATATAGTAAAAATGACCATCTTGCCAAAAGCAATCTACAGATTCAATGCAATCCCTATCAAAATTCCAACTCAATTCTTCGTAGAGTTAGAAAGAGCAATTTGTAAATTTATCTGGAATAACAAAAAACCAAGGATAGCGAAAACTGTTCTCAACAATAAGAGAACTTTTGGAGGAATCGCCATCCCTGACCTCAAGCTGTATTACAGAGCAATTGTGATTAAAAAAAAAAACTGCATGGTATTGATACAATGATAAGCAGGTAGATCAATGGAATAGAATTGAAGACCCAGAAATGAACCCATACACCTATGGTCATTTGATCTTTGAGAAAAGAGCTAAAACCATCCAGTGGAAAAAAGACAGCATTTTCAACAAATGGTGCTGGCTCAACTGGAGGTCAGCATGTAGAAGAATGCAAATCAATCCATTCTTATCTCCTTGTACAAGCTCAAGTCCAAGTGGATCAAGGACCTCCATATAAAACCAGATACACTGAAATTAATAGAAAAGAAAGTGGGGAAGAGCCTTGAGCCCATGGGCACTGGGGAAAATTTCCTAAACAGAACACTAATAGTTTATGCTCTAAGATCAAGAATTGACAAATGGGACCTCATAAAATTACAAAACTTCTGTAAGGCAAAGGACACTGTCAGTAGGACAAAACAGCAACCAACAAATTGGGAAAAGATCTTTCCCAATCCTATATCTGATAGAGAGCTAATATCCAATATATACAAAGAACTCAAGAAGTTAGACTCCAGAGAGCCAAATAACCCTATTAAAAAATGGGGTACAGAGCTAAACAAAGAATTCTCAACTGATGAATACTGAATGGCTGACAAGCACCTAAAGAAATGTTCAACATCCTTAGTCATCAGGGAAATGCAAATCAAAACGACCCTGAGATTCCACCTCACACCAGTCAGAACGACTAAGATCAAAAACTTAGGTGACAGCAGATGCTAGTGAGGATGTGGG
>JADRCD010221398.1:52936-87088 GCA_019843815.1 Montemys delectorum
GCACAGAGCTAAACAAAGAATTCTCAACTGATGAATACTGAATGGCTGACAAGCACCTAAAGAAATGTTCAACATCCTTAGTCATCAGGGAAATGCAAATCAAAACGACCCTGAGATTCCACCTCACACCAGTCAGAATGGCTAAGATTAAAAATTCAGGTGACAGCAGATGCTGGCGAGGATGTGGAGAAAGAGGAACACTCCTCCATTGCTGGTGGGATTGTAAGCTGGTACAACCACTCTGGAAATCAGTTTGATGGTTCCTCAGAAAATTGGACATCGTACTACCTGAGGACCCAGTTATACCACTCCTGGGCATATACCCAGAAGATGCTCCAACATGTAATAAGGACACATGCTCCACTATGTTCATAGAGGCCATATTTATAATAGCTAGAAACTAGAAACAACCCAGATATCCTTCAACAGAGGAATAGATACAGAAAATGTGGTACACCTACCCAATGGAGTACTACTCAGCTATTACAAACCATGACTTCATGAAGTTCTTAGGCAAATGGATGGAACTAGAAAATATCATCCTGAGTGAGGTAACCCAATCACAAAAGAACACACATGGTATGTACTCATTGATAAGTGGATATTAGCCCAGAAGTTTGGAATACCCAAGATACAATTCACAGACCACATGAAGCTCAAGATGAAAGAAGACAACAGTGTGGATACTTCGGTCCTTCTTAGAAAGGGGATCAAAATACCCATGGGAGGAGATACAGAGACAAAGTTTGGAGTAGAAACTAAAGGAAAGGTCATCCAGTGACTGTCCCACCTGGGAATTCATCCCATATATTGTTACCAAACCCAGACACTATTGTGGATGCCAACAAATGCTTGCTGACAGGAACCTAATATAGTCTCCTGAGAGGCTGTGCCAGTGCCTGACAAATACAAAAGTGGATGCTCACAGCCATCCATTGGACTGAGCAAAGGGTCCCTAATTAAGGAGCTTGAGAAAGGACCCAAGGAGCTGAAGGGTTTGTAGCCCCATGGGAGGAACAACAATATGAACCAACCAGTACTCCCAGAGCTCCCAGGGACTAAACCACCAACCAAAGAGTACACAAGAAGGGACTCAAGGCTTCATCTGCATATGTAGAAGAGGATGGCCTTGTAGGACATCAATGAGGGGAGAAGCCCTTGGTCTTGTGAAGGCTCAATGCCCCAGTGTAGGGGAATCCCAGGACAGCAGAGCAGGAGTGGGTGGGTTAGTGAACAGGGGGAGGGGGAATGGGATAGGCAGGTTTTCAAAGGGGAAAGGGATAAAATTTGAAATGTAAGTAAAGAAAATATCTAATAAAAAATTAAATGAAAAAAAAATGTTGTCCCTCTGTACCCTCTGTATCCGGGCCTGGTTTCTAGCTATGTAGAAAGCTGAGCCAAGTTGTCTTTCAAGTTCAGAGCTAGCCCATGCATTCTAGATGCACAAAATAACAAAGTGGGGCTTCCCATTCAACTTCTTCTCACTGGACTTTTTTGGTCCTTTCTGACTATGTGATTTTGACATCTTTCCAATGTCTCCACTGGAGAGCTGTCTTCTGTGGAGACATCATATGCTGGTTTTGGAGAGACCAATCAAATATATCTGAATTTTTGTTTGACAGCACAAGATGCCCAGTAATAGCAGATGTTCCTATTATTTTAATCACTTTCTTTACGAACATGGAAAATGTACCCAGGTTATCTGAAATCACCCTATGTGTAGACAGTGACTGGAGAAACAATGCACAGTAATGTAAGTTTAAGTTTTGTGTGAAGCTGAGAGTATTGTCACACTTAGCCAATACAGGCCAGTTTAGTCTCTAGGAAAAATAAGAATTATATGGAGGGACAAGGCAAAAGGAGACAGACACAGGTTGCTCTGAGGAGGAGCCCTTGCTGTCTCTAGAGGCTGGTATCAGAATATTCTAGAAAATTAATAAGAAATCCAAGACCCTCTGAATCAACTTGAGCAAAGCTCGTATAAACTGATAGAGAGTGCAGCAGTAAGCACAGGGCCTGCACAGGTCTGCATCAGTTCCTCTGTGTGTACATTCCAGTTTAATGTTTCGATGGGATTCCTGTGTGTGCAAATAAGTGGGTCTCTGATTCTTGTGCCTTCTCTTGGACTCATTCCCTTTGGTTGGTATGTGCTGTCCAACTTCAATATAACAGTTTTGGCTTTATCTGATTATGTTTAGTTTTGTTATATTTTATTACTTTCTCTTAGAAGCCTGATCTTTTTTAATGAGAGACGAAAGAGACAGAAAGGGAGTTCATCTGAGTGGGAGGGGGTGCAACTGAGAGGAGTAGAGGGACGGGAAACCATAACCAAGATGTATTATTTTATATGCGTAAAGAATCTATTTAATAAAAGAACAGAAAAAGGAAAAAAAAACCCTCAACTCATCCCACTTAAAAATATCCTCAATACCAATAACCTAAATTTGAAATTTCATCAAACCTGTGTATTCTGTAGGTACACATTTGCCAGGAGAATAATTATATCGTTTTCTGATGCTAAACCTTGCTCTGAGCTGGATTCTCACATTCCTTAGAGAATTAAATGTGGTAATCCCTTGTGATGTGGGCTGATGGTATGTAGCAGAAAGTGGTATCTTGACTACACATCCTGTCTGCTCCATTTCCTGTTGATATTGAAATGGTTCGAGGGTAGTTTGTTTTTTGATTGTGCTTACATTCAATGACTTCTTTGAACATCAGCTAAGAAGCTAATCTTCATAATCCAGCCAGCAGAGCTATACCTCCAAAATTGCCCTGTTTTTATTGTTCTGTGTATGCCAAGATTTAATGCATAGCCAAGTAGCTAAGTAGAAAAGCTTGTTTAAGACGAGTGATGCAAAGTTGGCTTCTATGATGTTTGAAGATTCTCTGCTGCCATATCTGAGGCACAGCTGAAAGAGTTTCAGGTCCTCCTAATCATCCTGACACAGGTGTACAGTGTACATCTTGTACAGAGAAAGAATGAAGACGCTTCCATTATCTCCATTGTTTCAAGAGGTATTATACCAAAATATAACTACATAAGCAAACTGAAGTGTATACTCATCATATTAAGATTATCAGGGATCTCTAAGTAGATAAAATTGAAGCATAACTAATCATATTTGTGTTCAATATTTATCAGTCTTTTGATCCCATAACCTATAGCGGATATGGTGGCAAGTGATAATAGCCTATACAAAATCAAATACATTTCAGCAACATGTCTAAATGGGAAAGACAGTTTGCTTTCTGAAAATTTGCATTTTAAACTTCTAATTTTGGAGTCAGTTGAAGATATATTCAAATGGGTGCAATTGTCACTCAAAACTCCTTATATATTATTCAGACAGCAAAATCTGTGGAGATAGAAACCACCAAAGCAGAGTCCCCAAACTTTGTGCTTTATGGAGCTAGTTCTGCAAGCTGTTCCCAAAGTTGCTTTGAGGAATGGGGGGTCTGGAGGTGGGGTTGTACTGAGGGGTGTGAAACGCTATAGTTAATCTTGAGAAAGTTAACTTTGGGAAATGCTGGGCTAAGCAAATTTGAGCAGATTATCTCTAACTGCAAGACTTCTCACATTCTAAAATATGTTAGCGTGCCTTAAGAGTTTTCAAGACCCAGAATAGTATTCCATGTCTCCCAGTTAGCCAGTGGGGAGAGGGAGATAGAGACAGACAGAGACAGACAGAGGCAGACAGACAGACAGACAGACAGACAGACAGAAATATCTGCTAATGGCTCCAAATAGTACTATGATGAGTTGTATAAATTGCATAGAAAATATATGGAGGCAATGAAGATGATTTCTTCCATTTGCTTAAGAAAAGCATGCTTATATTTGAGTGTGAGCCTATCAGTAGAAACCACTGTCATTAGAAATTGATTACTTCTAAAAGAACAAATTCACCTTGACCTTCACCTCCAAAGAAATAACATGATTCTGGTTAAACAACTTTTGACTTTAAAAATAATAGATTAAAAATAATATTTTCATTTTTGTGAAAATGACAATTCTGCTTGAGCAGAAGTCTAAGACACCACCTTCTCTAGGAGTAGTAACAACAACAACAACAACAACAACAACAACAACAACTCAGTCATTTCTAGTGTGTTTTTATTAGCATTTTAAACATGGACAAATAATAGTGGAGATATAAAGCAGAGATTTTTCCCTACAGGATAATTGGTTTGTTACTTTAGTCAGTTGTTGTTAGTGGAAGACATTACAAAGAATTTGATTTTTTAAATGATTTTTAATGATATTCCTTTTTAAAAAACACCAATAGTCCAATCAAAGACTAGATTATACCTCCAAAGTTCACTTGTTTATTGGATATGGGCTAGTTCACAAAGCTACATTCATATTGTACTATGTACTAAATCTGTTTGAGAATTTTTAAAACCCAAGACATTTGGCTTTGATGGGTTGTGCCCTTAATGATTCCAGCTTTCTGGGGGTGGAGGCAGGGCAGATCACTGTGAGTTTGGGACCACGCTGATCTACATAGCAAGTTCCTGGTTAGCCAGGGCTACATAGAGTTCAAAACAAGAAAACCAAAACAACAACAAAACCAAGGAAAATATATCCAAATTGCTTTCCCAACCTTTTATAAGGACTATTAAGATATTTCTTTCATTCCATGTCTTTAAAAAATATTTTCTGAGTCCCTACTCTTTGTTAGTACTTTAGCAGCGGATGGAAGAACTTGGCTCAAGCAACAGAATGGAGTTTACAATGAAGTCATATGGTGTCTTAGTTTGGTTTTCTCTTGTCATGATAAAGACCACAACCAAAAATAACTTGAGGAGGAAAAGTAATTTCACAGGTTATAGTGAATCACTGAGGGAAGTCAGGGTCAGAACTCAAGGCAGGAACTAAAGGAGAAATCATAAAGGAAGTCTGCTTATTGACTTGTACCCATGGCTTGCTCAGTCTGCTTTTTTACACCATCAAAGATCACCAGCTCAGGGGTGGCACCACTCATACTGGACTGGGCCTTCCCATATCAGTCATCAATCAAAAAAAATAACCCCACAGACTTGTCTACAGGCCAATCTCTTGGAGGTGTTTTCTCCTTTTACAATCCTCTTTCTAGATGACACTAAAAATGTGCCAACTTTCCAAAACAACACAACAAGAAAAGAAATAAACAAACAAAAAACCCTAACGCATATAAATGATAAAGGCAACTTCACAGTTGCCTGGACTGTAGGGCTCAAGGATGGCCTTGGATCTGCTGTTTTGATTCTGCCTCTCTCTCTGTAGATGGCTCATATCTGTGAAGCCACCATTGGCAGTAGAGGGTAGAACCAGCATCCCTTCTTCAGTTCATATGCCAAAGTCTACATAAGTAAAGTCTCTGTGTTAGTTCTGACCACACCTCCTTGGATGTGTTCATCAAGGCCCAAAGATGATCACACTAAGTGGATCTGAGTCCAGCCTACTGGGTTCACTCAGCAGTATCTAAATGATAAGGAATTGCTGTCCCAGACACTGAGCACCATAATGCTTCTAGCAGGAGAGAAGATGATTCAGGGCAGGTATGACAACGGATACCCATTACTATCCATTTCAAGAGACTTGGACCCATTCTATCTTGACCAATACAATGCCCTTCCCAGATGTTTCTATTTGGGAGTTTCACCTTTGTCTGCCTTCAACTACAAGGCAATGGAAATGCAGAGGCAGAAAGTATTGACTCTCTCTGACTCTCTTCCTCAGTTATAGCTAGATTTCAATAAACAGTTCTCTATCTTTCACACAGAGAGAGACAGACAGACAGAGACAGAGACAGAGACAGAAGTGGAGACTTCTATAGACACTCTACGAATAAAGCTGAGCAGCAAGGCACTCAGAAGACTCTCCAAGAGCATACCTCTGAATGCATGAGGACTTTCCCCTAGGTCATTTCCAGTACTTGCCAGCTCCTCAGAATGCATTCAGTTGCACATAGCAGAAACCAAACTCCATCGTCTTACACCAGAAATGATGATGTGTCTGACAACAGCCCTAGCAGTGCGCCTCTTAGAGGTGAGCTGGGTGATATCACCCAGCTGGTGGAGATTCCTGCTCCCTCCTCTGGTCAGTTCGGTTCTATGAAGTGATTTAGTGGCTAATGGCCCCAAACACACCTTTGCAGTTATCAACAGGAGTGGGGGAATTTCTCATCTCTTGGTGTCACTGGTGCAAATTGACAAGTAAGCTTAACCCTGGGCCACTCATTATTGCCAGGGGATAGGAAACAGAAGGCTCTTTGTACGTGTGCATTGAACTGGGTGGATCCTGTGCCCCAGGAGGGGTGTGACAGTTAATCCTGAGTATCAGATTGATTGAGAAATACCTAGGAGAGGAGGAAAGCACACCTCTGGGTGTCTATGATGGTATCTCCAGAGACTAATAGACCATGACCGATTTGACTTCATGAATGATTTCATCCAAAATCTGAACAGACTTTTGGGAGTTGGGGGAGCTGTGGAAATCAGAGCTGGTTGGAGGAAGGTCACTGGAACAAAATCCCTGGGGGCTGGATCTTCTCATAGTCCCCTCCTTTTACTAATATCCTTTGTTTCCTGTATGTCTTAAAAGCAAGTTACATTTGCACATCCTCCCCGCCATGGTTTGTTAGAGCGAAACCTCAGAGACTGTGAGCCAATGGTAGAGCCTCCTACACTTAACTTGTTCTCTTGGTATTTGATGCAGAAGCTCCAAGCATGAGGGGAAAGCAAAGCAGTTTCCTCTGGAGTTTGTCCTTCCAGACACTGCTTTACCTATGCAGAGAAATAGTCCTTCCACCTCCTGGAGGTAGCTCTCCATTTGCATTTTCTTCACATGCCATTGTTTCTTTTTCCCTCGATGCCTTTTCTTTCTTTGTTTTGTTCCCTAAGCCAAGTTCAAATGGCTTCTTGTCACTTGGGTATAAAATATTCATATGCGTGATCAGGGGACAAGGGCTGACAAGTTTTCCCACAATATTGTCAATAGGAGCGTAGTCTTATTTTTTAAAAATAGATGAAAGTATGAGGGCAAGAGAATCTGTTTGCTAGGGATGTGGAGATAGCTGTTTACATGCAGCCTGTCATCACGGCTCATTTACATGAGTGCTGGGAGAATGAATGTTCCATACAAATTAACTTACAGACCATTGAGTTTGTCTTCAAATGGACACAAATTTGTTTTCAGTGTTTTTGATGGTTCTCTCTCTCTCTCTCTCTCTCTCTCTCTCTCTCTCTCTCTCTCTCTGTGAAATGTGTGCATGCATTAAGTATATTTGCACATGGGTATACACGTGTGCAGGTACATGTGTGAGGATCTGAGGTTAACTTTGAATGCCTTTCTTAATGGCTCTCCACTTTCTTTAACTGAAGAATGCTCTCTCACTAAACCCAAAGCTCCCTGATTGCAGTTAGCTAGCTAGCCAGCTTGCCCAGACGATTCGATTCCCTGTCTCTGTCTCCTGAGTGCATGGACTGCAGTTAGAACGCCACACCTACCGGCCTTTTCTGTGCATGCTAAGGCTTTGAACTTCCGTCCTCACCTTTGTGCAGCAAGTACCCGGTCCACTGGGGCAGTTCCCAGCCCCTGATGCATTTTTCTTGTTTTTTTTTTTTCCTCTCTACTTCTGAGAGAGAATATGATGCATTCACCTTTACCTATAGTTGATGGTTCAGTGTCATCTATAAAGTCATTATTATACATCACTGTCCTTGGTGCCCTGGAGATTTCTTGACAGTCTTAATCTTATGTTAAGAAGGGTTTGCAGCCCCATAGGATGAACAACAATATGAACTAACTAGTACCCTCAGAGCTCCAGGGACTAAACCACCAACCAAAGAGTACACATGATGGGACTAATGGCTCCAGCAGCTTGTGTATAGTAGAGGATGGTCAAGTTGGTCATCAATGGGAGGAGAGGCCCTTGGTCCTGTGAATGCTCTATGTCCCAGTGTAGGGGAATGCCAGGGCCAAGAAGTGGGAGAGGGTGGGTTGGTGAGCAGGGGGAGCGGGGAGAGAACAGGGTTTTTTTTTTCCCTTTCTTTTTCTTTCTTTTTTTTTCCCCCCAGAGGGGAAACCAAGAGAGGAGATATCATTTGACATGTACATAAAGAAAATATCTAATAAAAAAAAATTAAAAAAAAAAAAAGAGGTCATAGAGGACAGAAATCTTTGTCTCCTTCTGGTCCTTTCAAACTTTCTGCTACTATACTGTTGTGCATTAGATCAATTAGGTCATTACTAGTTATTAGAACTCTGTCTTGGACAAGGCAATGTATCACATGGAATTGTCTCAATATCCCCTTTTTGTGGGCACTATATAAGCTTTAGTGCTCTGATTTCAGCTAGACAGAAACTCTTTTCTCCTCTAATTTCCCACTCATCTAGTAGACTTTGGCTAATGGAAGCTACTAGATGTGCAACCTTGTTAAAGAAGTTTGACTATAATTAGAAAAACAGGGCTGGCTGTGCAGTGGTGGCGCATGCCTTTAATCCCAGCACTTGGAAGGCAGAGGCAGGCGGATTTCTGAGTTCGAGGCCAGCCTGGTCTACAGAGTGAGTTCCAGGATAACCACGGCTATAAAGAGAAACCCTGTCTCGAAAATACAAAAAAAAAAAAAAAAAAAAAAAAAAAAGAAACACAGGGCTGATGAGATGGGCCCCCAGTTAAAGGTGCTTGCAGCCAGGACCAATAACCGGAAGTTAGTCCCTGGAACCATACCATGAATGGAGAGAATTTACTCTTTAAGTTGTCCTACCATCACTACTTGAGCTCTGGGTCATGTCTACATGCACACACACACACACAGATAGGGGGAGAGGGAGGGAGGGAGGGAGAGAGAGAAAGAGAGAGAGAGAGAGAGAGAGAGAGAGAGAGAGAGAGAGAGAGAGAGCCAATAGTCAATAGACCAATTGATCAATTGATCAATTAATGAGTAAATGGCCACACAGGGCAAACTTCATTAAGGTGATGGGATCCCAGTTGCTGATTGACTTGTGAACCATTCTTCATTTACTATTTATTTCTTTCCATTATTGTGGCAAACAAAGTATCTTTTAAAAGAGAAGGGGGAGATTTATTCAGGCTTTCCATCTAAGGTTGGCTAGGTCCTTGTTGTGGATCAATGGGAAGTCATAGCACCCTGGCAGAGATAGTGGTGTAGGACCAGAGCTTCTCATCTCAGAGCAGAAGAGACAAGGACAAGAGATACTCTTCAGCAGTGTGCCTCAGTGGCCCACTTCCTGCAGCTAGACCCTGCCTCCTACTTGTTCACTGCCTAACCCAAGTTAGAGCCTCAAGGTCAAGCCATCAGATCATTAAACCTTGTGCCCATGGGGGACAGTTTTACAGTTGATCCGTAACAGATACTTTGTACAGAGTGCATTAGTTTGGTCCATTTCGGATGATGACCATTGTTAACTGTTTTTGTAAAGGCTTTGGAAGTGAAGATGCAAAATCAAGGATACATGTTGGTACTTATGCAATAATAGGACAGATTTCCATAGAATGTTTTGTTGGCGAGAATCCATGCACAGTATTATTACTAATAATCAGATATAATTTGGGGAACACATATCTACAAATGAAAAAAATGAATTTCTGTTTTGAATGACATAGTATTTTGTATTATAGGGAACCCAGAGGGTTAAATAGGTTGCAAATAGTTGCTCATACACAAGACCTGTTCAAGAACAGAAAAGGAGATGGATTTGGCATGTGGACCACAGTTTTAAGAGCTTTGGACTGCAGAACATGTTAGCAATGGTCCCTGAATATGTCTGTTTTCCCACTTAGTACAGAACTGCCTTGGACTTGAACTGAGCAGATAGCAGCACTGCTGGGTTCCATACTGCCCACCTCTGTGCAACTTCCATCAAATTCTGCACAGTTGGACCTGAGCAGCATCCTACCCCTTCCTACCCCTAGTGTGTTGAAAGCAGCAAGAGCCTCTTTAGATGGAGAAAAAATGTTCTCAGTTGAATATTGTCAAAGTGTCACCCTGGTAACCTCTGGGATGAGTGTGAAGGCCCAAGACAGAAATGGTTCTGAATAAGATGTGGCCTTGAAATATTTTGTTATGACAGTTTAGCCACGTTATACAAACAAATTATTCTCTCTACACTTAAAAATAAAAGTTTTCTCTTCCTCGTCCCCTTTCTTCTTTTTTTCTTTCTACTTCTTTATCCTTTTTGTCAATGATATTAATTCATAATTTGCTCTATTTCTTACTACCCCTATGAGTCAGTAATCTAAATTAATGAGTTTTTTTCTGCTTGAGCAAAAAATAAATTAAATTTTCCTTTGTAGCTCAGATAAGAATAGTTGAATTAGAATTTAAAAGCTGTCTATGGACTGGATATGTTTCCTAAACAAAGCTTGTGAGATGTAGCTGTTCCTTTGTAATAGCGAGGAACAAAAATCATGGAACGCGTAGCTTCCTGCGATGGGTGAAGCCGGCCGGCAGATGCTATCTGTTTATTTGGATTATTATAAAAGACTGATGATAGTATTTAATATTTATTTCTTTTGTTGGATGCTGAAGGTTTTCTTTAATCACACCTAGGTTGAGCTGAAAGACTGTTGGCGAGAGAGCATTATATGTCTATACGTTGTACAAAACAGAAATTATACACAAAGGCCTAAAATCAGCGTAAGTGCTACTACTGCCAGAGCTGAGATTTGTTGTGGTAAATGAGGACTATGCTGGCTTTTTCCCTTTCCAGTTTGGGTGTCTGCAATATATGAGTTCTTGCTAAAACCAGAGCCTTCTCCCTGCGCCCCCAAGAAGTTGGCTGTCTGTACAGAAGAACAATGTGTTATGAGAATCCCCTGAGACTGTGGAGTGTTTCAGGATACCTTTGCAGTGTTTTCTCTATGTCCAGTTTCTCCAGGTCTTCCTGAGGTCTTTCCAACTTAAAAATAACCTTGAGGTGGCAGGAATGTCATCCCTACTTCATCCCCTCTTAAAGCCACTGTCCTTGATGGCCCTATTGGTACTTTAGTAGCGTGTCTTCCTTTGAGTCAGGATTTCACCATTCCCCAGAGAGAGTTCTTGAGTTTGGGGTGGTTTCATGTCAGAGGGCTTGCTTAGCACACAGAGGATCTGCTTCTGATAGCGGGCACTACTAGGGGAGTGGGGAACCAGAGAGAGTCACAGAGACACACACACAGAGACAGTCAGCCCTTGGTATCCATAACTTATAGCCAGGGTAGATTCTGAAAATGAAACTCATTTTGTAGCTTCTGTATCCTCAGTGCAAACAGCACCCATTGGTAGGTTCTGCCTATTCGTGCATAAATTTTCCTATGGGATGAGATGCTACAGGTGTGCCATTTAGCCCAGTGCTAGAATTACAGGTAGGTGGCTTTTCTCTCTACTCCAGCTCCAATGAGGACTACACTTTAATAATTTACCCCTCCTAAATAAAACATCCATCCCTACAGGAAGCGTTTGAGTACGGGAGGAGATGGATACTTCTCAGTGCTCACCCAGGAGGAGCCGACTCTGCCCATTCATTTTCTTTCTTCTTCTTGTCCCTGATTTACTCAAGAACCTCACACATAATAAGTTGTCAATCAATATCTCAGTCAATGATCAATGCTATGTGCGGTGATGTATGTAATGTGAACTGGATGCCTGATGTATTCTTAACAAAATCCCAAAATTTGGAGGATTAGAAATAACAATTCCAATGATTTACAACAGAGTGCTCACCATACTATACAAGTTGAAATAAATGGTAAAAAATTATTTTATACCAAAAAAATTGAGCCAGATTACAGGAGGTAGGCCTGTAATCTCCAATAATCAAGAAGATAACAAGTTCAGGACAGCCTGAACAATTTGGTGAGACGTCATCTCAAATCAAAAAAAGTTGCAAGAGGGCTGGGGTAGCAAAATTATCTATTGTGGATGAGTCCAAAAGTCTCCGAACACCCAGAAGACCAAAGAAAGCAGCTGTATTTACTGTTGAGTGATGCTGATGGGGCAGAGCTTGATAAGAGAAAGTGAGTCAGTCACTCCGGTCCACCACCAACTGTTTAAGAGTATTTTTAAAAATGAGCTGTGTGTTAAAAATGTCAAGGACTCTTAAGCACTTTACCGTAAAAAAAAAAAAAAAAAAAAATGTATCCTGGAATTTAATTAACATCCATTAAGTCACACAGGAATGTCCCTGCAGAGCCTAGACTGCTTGATATTTCACAGTAATAGTTCCTGATTTTGTATTAATTGAATCTGTGTGGCATCCAGCACTGTCTTTTATGTCTTGCTAGGTCATTATTTGTTGGTTTGTGGGTTTGAACTGGATCTTGTTATGTAACTCAAGTTCATCCATGACTGACTATGTAAGGCATGCTGGACTCAAACTCATGATACCCCTTTCAGTACTGAGATTATAGACCACTACACCCAGCTTGTGTGTGTGTGTGTGTGTGTGTGTGTGTGTGTGTATGTGTGTATAGTACCAAAGATTGAACCTAAGACCTTACAAATGCTCAATAACTGTTTTACCCCTAAGCCTAAATCTAAGCCTAGAATGTTTTAAAGTATAGAGCATTAGAAATCTTGACATATTGTGGGTGGATGGAGATTATTGAAAGCGCAGTTTGTTGTTATGATCTCAAGGAAGTATGCTCACTTCTATAGGAACCATCTAGGAACCACCATGGTCACTTGTGAAGCCGAATCTGTGCTACAAACCCCTTCCAATGTCTTTTCAGGACAAATAGGGGAGGCAAGCTAATTGTGCTTAGGGCTGGCTAGTTTCTGGAGTCTCTTTGGGACCAGCAACCAGGGCTCAGCCCTCCTTGACCAGTGCCTGGGCTTGGGACACTTGGAGCAGTGGAAAGTTACCAGGAGCAAGTGGAGGCGTGAACTCTAGATTGCTTGGTTTAGGTTTGTAAAACGTAGTTATGGGAGAATGTAGTCATTTCCCAAAGAGGGGCAAAGGTGGTAATGTTATTTGGGGCCAAACCAGGGGTGACATATACGTATTACCAGGTTCCACAAAACATGTGCACAGGACAGATTGCTGAAGATTCATGTTTATAGATACAATAAATGTGGTTAGGATACAGTGACTTACATTTCAGACTATACAAGATATGAGTTTAGGCAAAGTAGGAAGAAAAGCTGGGAGAGTATTTGCATAATGGAGGCTAGATGATAAGAATGTTTTGGAATTAGACTACTAGGATTATAGGACATTGTGGATCTATAACATCTGCTGAAATGTACATTCCAGATCATGAATTTCATGTTTTATAAGTTGAATCTTAATTTTTTAAAATGGGCCAGGAAAGTACAGAGAAACTATATAGAGGCTGTTTTAGGCTAGAAGGCAGACATTTTAAGATTTAGAGACGAATTCTCCTAGACTCCAGGCTGGAGATGGACCTTACAAGATGTAGCTGAGTTAAAAACAAGTCTTTAGGGATGAGTAAATATTTCAGTGGGTAAAGTACTTGTTATGCAAGCATGAAGACCTGAGTTCAGATCCCGGGGACCTGAGGACTCACACGAAAGCTAGGCCTGTCACATGCTTCTGCAATCTCCATGTGGGGGAGGCAAAGAGAGGCCTACTTAATGATTCATCAGTCCATTACATTGAGCCCAAAATGTCCATCTCTGTCTTAGAAATTAAGATTGTTTGAGACAGTCAACTGGCATTAGCTTCTGGCCTCCACATGGAGAAGAAAACATACATGGTACATGCACATACCACACCTGCACAAAAAGAAAGGGAAGAAAGGAAGAAAGGGGTTGCAGCCATGTTTGGTGGTATTGTCTCTACTTCTCAGGAGACTGCAGTAAAGAAATACCAAGTTGAAGGCCAGACAAAAATATAGAAAGAGTACAAGGCTCTCCCAGTCCAGTGATACTTAGATCATGGCACACAGCTGGGAACATTAGACCTACATTAGTTGAGTATCATCAGTAAGGGTATTGGCTAAGCCATCGACTTGTATATAAATAAGCCATCAGTTAGCCTTGTTCTTTTCTGAATGCACACTTGTCTGATTACTTATATGCAAACACTCACTCGCATAGACATTCATACTCAGGCATCTACACAAAGTCAATAGCGTTTGCTGAAGGCAACTAAGCCACTGACTCTGGAATTCTACGTGATGACAATAGTCTAGAGCACGGCATTCATATATTTATGATAAAGGGAGAAGTATAAGAGAAGTTTCCTGAGCTTTCCAAAATGCTAACCACACAAAGTTTAACAGACTGTATCTTATTTTGAGACAATATACTTATTTTTCCTAATTGAGAAACTATCCATCCTCTTATTAATTTTCAGACAAAGGCCCCACTGCTTTTTATGAAGATATTGAAGATTATTAGTTTATAGAATCCTCAAACTGGTTAGTACCAACCCTTAAAAATTTGTAATTCTATTTGGAGTCTATGGGTTTTACCCACAGAAGAGAAACTCCCACAAATGTTGGTTGATTTTGCCTTTGCTATTTGCATTCCCCTGCCTAGAAGAAACAGAGTTTGGGCTAAAAGCTGTCTTCCTCACTGCAGAACCTGGAGAAAATAATTCATCTTTCTGAGTCTTAGCTTTATCTAAAAATATTAAGTTACTGGGAAAGCTCTGTCTGTAAAATACTTGCCACATAAGTAAAAGATCCACAGAATACCTGCTAAACAACATCTTTGGGCATGATAGCACACATGTGTTATCTCAGTGCTGGAAGAACAGAGACTGGTGGCTCCAGAGAGCTCCCAAGGTCAGGTCAGCTTAGCCTAATCAGTGAACTACAGACCAAGGAGAAACTCCATTTCAGAAAACAAGATGAATGACTCTTAAGGAACAAACCCAAATTGACTTACTGCTTCCACATGGATGGGTATATGTTTACATGTGTACCCCACACACATGCACAAGGGGAAGTAGACAATAGGATTATAAAGAGATAAATAGGAAACTAAACTAGAAGGATTAATGGGGAAGAGAATAGGAGGGCAGGCTTAAAGAGTGAATATGAACTATTAACACTAATGGTCTTTGGAAAAGTTATGAAAACCTACTACTGTAGAGGCTTGCTAAAATATATAACTATAATATAAAAAGAATTTAAATGGAGTTACCATATAATGGGGGAAATAATAACTAGATGTCATATGTTATAAAATAAGACTCCTAGTACCAGGTATGGGTTGCATCTTTTTGAGTCTGTGGCCAGTGGGGTCATATAGACACCTTCAAAGATCACATGCTGTTGCTAGTAATATTGGTTACCTCTCTAACATCTCAGTAAGACCATATTGCTGAAGAAAATACATTTCAGCACCTAGGAGGCAGAGACAGGTGAATCTCTGTGAGTTTAAGGCCACCATAGTCTATGAAGTGAATTCCAGGATAAACAAGGTTATGTAGAGAGACTCTGTTTCAAAACAAACAAACAAACAAAAAATAAACAAACACATAGTATAAACTGAAAGAAGTATTCTTAGAACCAGTCCAGAAATTGTTCTGATAATTTTTCACTGAAAGCCAAATTTTACTGACTACTTGTTTTGAAACTTGTCAGTATCTCAAATAGTAATTTTTCAAGCCAAGCATTCTAATGTAATATAATACAAAAATATACTAATTTGATGCTACACAATGGTAGCAAAATATTAAGTGTTTGTTTTCAGTAATAAAAGTGCTATGTTTCAATATGAACAGATAACTTTATATCTACAGTAAAACTACTGGAGATCATAACATAAAAGTCTCAAATCTGAGCTAAGAGGTACCCAGCATCAATTGTTGGCATTTTTTAATGCATGCACAATGCCTAGTGTTAATTTTATGTTCAGAACTAAGGCTTTGGTGAGGTTGTACAGTGCAATACAGGCTAGCCATGCTAGAAGAACCTTGGATTCATGTGGAGACAGTAAGAACCCAGAGAAAAGAATATATTTGGTAGGAGAGATGGAGCTTTAGACAGTCTAACAACCCATTTTGAAATATCTGGAAATAAAAAACAAAACAACCAACCAATCAGGCAAAGATCCTGCCGAGAAGAAAGATAATCTTTAACCTCTTATATGGGATATAACAAAGATTAGAGGGGCCGATAATGAGGGCCATGTGCCTTCTGTCCCCCATTATCTATTCTCTGTAGACTCCCCTGCAACATAAACAAACATATCCCCTAGGAAAGAGACGAGAACCCAGATTTTAAAAGTTAGGTTTTTAACTTCCTTCGTACATATTGCTATTCCTGATTTGGAAAAGGAAAACAAGTAACATTATTTTTGAACATTTTATATATGTGTATTGCAATCCACAATTAGTAAACAAAACTTATTTTGCGAACAACAGTTCCATTCATTTATATTAAAGCTAAATATGTATAATCTATAATATATTGTACGTAATATAATATATGTTAGGTATTTAGGGTTATAGAGATTAAAAAGGACATAGTGTGTGCCCTTGAAACATTTGTTTGTATTCCAGTCCTTCTAAACAGACCTGAGTTCTTAGGTGCCACAGTCTTGGCCTTGGTCTTGTAGCTCAATCCATGCAAGACTGTGGGAAATCTGGTTAGTTCAGAGAAGGCATTTATGCACTTGGAGTTCCTCCTCCCAGATGCACAGTAAGGAATGATCTCCACGTTAGTCCCTTGCCTTCTGTGGTCAGGGGACTCAAGACAAAGCTTTAAATGCTTTTGCTCTGATAATCCAACCACACTGCCTTGTCTTCAGTAGTAGGGCGTGCTGCCATTGTATGATATGTTTAGACAAAACCATGCACGTCAGTGACCTTTGTTCACAGGAAATTTGCAAAAATCAACAGTATTACTGATTCTTCCTTTTGTTTGATGTTAGTGTAAGATATTCATTAAGAAAATGCTCTGGATATAATGTTACCTTAATTACTGTGTGAGAGGGTTTAATGAAGGCAAATTTCCCTTTATAGCATTAGGCTCAATGCCACTCTGCTCTTCTGTTTATTCCAATGAATTACATTCTGGCACCCATGAAAATCGTATAACAAATGCATAACTAATGTGACATTCACACAAAACATCACATTAGTTCCATACGGTCAGCTCTGTTCTGGTGAACACCAAACCAAATCACGTTATTGTAATGTGGGTTGTGATTTAATACCCTAATTTGTAAGTGCTTTTATTTGAACCTGATATGTTATTTATACCATGCATGCTGGTTCGCAGAGATGTTTAGTTGTTTGGCTACCTCTTCCTCTCCATAAACCCCACATATACATGTACACCTAAATAAAATATCAAATACCAAGTCACTACTGAATATGCTCTCAAACATTTCCCCCATATGCTCAAAATAGGATGACAATAGTTGAGGGGCTTTTTTTTTTTTTTGATAACTCAAATTGCCATAATATAATGTGCTTTGAGGGTTGGAGAATATAAAAAAATAGGAAGATAAGAGATCATCCTCTCATATAGAATTTTATAGAAGCATATAATATTATAGCAAAGTGAAGATAGGCTTACACTGTGAGCTCATGGTTAGCTGTAAGTATTCATTCTGCTTCCAGCCGTCTTTCCCCACTCCATAGCAGAAGCTCCCTTACATTCTTTTGTGTGTGTATGCATGCACATGCACATGTACATGCATCTGTGTGGTGCATTTGCATACCCATGCTCGCATGCAGAGGTTGGAAGACGAGTCTAGGTGAAGCCTGTCGCTCTAATTGTATTCCCTTGAGACAGATCTCCCATTGAACCAGGAGTTTGTATTGATTTTCATTTAGGCTAGCAGCTACCAAGTCTCAGCCCCCCTCCACCTCTCTGTCCTCCTTTCTCCAGCGCTGGGGTCATAGACACATATAGTCATACCTGGTTTTGTTGTTGTTGTTTATTTGTTTTGTTTCATTTAGTTTTATTTTTAACTGTAGCTCATGGAATCCAAACAAGCCTTCATGCATCAACTTCTCTTTTGACTTAAGCATTTACCCAGCTTCTTTCTTACATTCTTTAAGATCATCTCAATGGATATCTCCTGAGAAATACTTTGGCTTTCCCTGTATCAGTTATGCGGCCACATTACCCTGGGTGGCAATATACATGACTGCTAGCCTTTCAATAACTCAGTGCCTCTTCCTTAGTGATAATTTCTACTGTTTTTTCCAGGTGTGTGTATGACTATCCAGAAGGAAGGCTACCTAGGCGAGCTTCCCTTACAGCCATGGAGTGAATTTCATGGCTATGCAGACGGATGGCCTTTGTCTTTTGTGCAGATGAAGCCCAAGCTGTCATCTAGGACCACCAGGTGAAAACATATCTATTGAGAAGAATGAACAGTATAAATGCCACAGTGGCCACTTTACTCAGTTGCCTTATGTATTCTGAAGATCTGACCCTCTATCGTATGAAAGTCCGAAATATACTTTTAAAGTCGAAATCAATATTCAGCATAGCTAGCAGGGGTCAAGCATAAAAGCTTGATTTAACCAAATAGAATAGGGCATTGATTAATTCAAAGATATGTTCAATGTGAAAGAAATGCCTCTGATGTGATGGATCAGCCCTGATGTAAGCCAAGTGATTCTGAATGTTCTGTCGTTTTCAGCTACCCCAATCTTGTGCGATATACTCCACATTTCTCACAACCCTGATTACAGTCTGTGGTTATCTTCTCTTTGGTTTATTATTGTTTGATTGCTTTTCCTTTCCCTTAACATATATTCTCAATGAGGACAGAGGTCTCCTCTGGGATTTGCTCCCAGAATGCATCTCTGCTGAGTGCTGGAAGAATGAATGAACTAATGGTTTAAATTTTTTATTACAAGATATAATATTTTAGAAATTGCAAATTTGATGGAATAAAAAGGAATTCTATCTGGAGGGAAAGAGTTGGCAGTGGAATTGACAAAAGTTTTTTTTTTTTTTTTAATACCTGCAGACTTTAAAAAAATAAAATAAGAACTGATGAAATTAGTAGTGGATAAAAATTCATTTCTAGCGTCTAACAAGAACTCCCAAGCAATGGAGGACCTATAGAGTTGCAGCCTTGTTAATAATACTTTCCCACTCTGTTCTTGATCCTTTGATGACAACCCTACTGGAGACACTCTTTATCAGGCACTAAAGCAATTGCGATGCTGTCACATGTCTTTCTTGATGTATACGTATTAGACATAAGGCAGCTTTCTGTTCCTTAGCTTATGTTAGCGTATAATTAAAACTCTGACTGTCTGCTACTAAGCAACGGAGCACGGCAGAGGTTGATCACATCCCATCACAGAGATAGAAAGGGGGAAAATAATAAAAAATAATCGCACACATTCCTGTAATCAGCCTTCAGATCTTAATTATGTTTTAACTCCTTTTGTTATGCCGAAGGCGATGCCTACTAGCATTTAAAGGACACTTTCATTCTCCTGCCTCGGTTCAATCTAGTTCTTTTAATTCACGGCTTAGTTCATTTATGGGGATTCTTTGAGGGACATTTAAGGTCACAAGGGCTGAGGGAAGGCAGACAGGACTCAGGGGGTGGTGAGTTCACTGAGGCCTCTAAGTAGCAAGATGTATGCAGGACTGTTTCTAATCTAAGACATCTGGAAAACCGACCAGGAGATGGGGTGCGACCAAGGGTGGGGAAGCCTAGACGAAGACGGCAGCAGCCTTTGTATGTCTGGTGGGCCAGCATGGGAACACATTTGCTACACAGCCCCTAACTTTCACCTGTGTGACCTGAGCTTCAATTATTTTACTCTGCTTCCAAAGATGTCTTTGCTTTCACGTTAGCTGTATTTCTTTAATGTGTCAGTTTAGGGGACATACCCAGAAGGAAAAGTTCATGTTTCTGCTCTGAACCCTTCCTCTCTATTGTAATCTGAAGAAGATTACAATGAATCTCACTCATTGACAGAGCCATTCATTCACAAACAATTCTGAGCCTCTATTTTGTGCTAGGAGCCATTCCTTGTTCTAAGGCCATCAGAGTGAGCAGAAGGAGCAGTCCTCCCAGTGGAACTGCCACTCAATAGAGGGACAGCCAGTGCTGTGGTTTGCCTAGGAGATGGCCTCCAAAGGCTTGTGTGCTTAAGGCTTGCTGTCCATATCGTGATGCTATTGATAGGATATTGCTCTACCAAGCCTCTGCCTTCATCAGTAGATGAATGCACTGGTGGATTCACAGCATGGCAGCATCACTGAGAGATAGAGGACATAGGGAGTAGGACCTAGTTGAAGGAGCCGGCCACTGTGGTTGTACTCTGTAGTGATGATGGATCTTGTCTACGGCCTCTTCCTCCTGAACTTCTCTCTGCTTCGTGGAAGCTCTTTGAAGAGCAGCTTGGCTCTTCCACAGCCTTCTGCCATGATGTTCTGCTTTACCATAGCTTAGAAACATGGAGCAAGCAAACTACGGATTTAAATCACTGAAGTCATGAGCAAAAACATGTCTCCCCTCCTTTCTCCTTTAGAGAAGCTGTTTCTCTGAAGTGTTTGTCACAGTGATAGAAAGTCTGGCTAAGAGTGCCTATAAGCAAGAGACACATTTTTGGGTGGGTGGGGGTGGGGTGGGGGTGGGGGTGGGGAGAGGAACAGCTAGTCACCTTGTAGAGTCCTGAGCTCTTTTACTCCTGTTTATCCTTCCCTCCCACCCATGAAACAGATTCCATAATGTACAGGGTAGTTCTAGGACATGTGGTTTTATCAGTTTGTGACTTCTACACTATGGAATAGTCCAATATTTCAGGTAAGTAAATGGCAGATGCTAGGTCAACTTGTCCCCGCCCATTCAGACATCTGAAAGTGGAAATCAGGGGCTGGAGAGGTAGCACAAACAAAGGCAGTTGCCACATGAGCCTGATGACCTAAATTTGAGTTTTAGAACCTGTGTGAAAAAGCTGGATATGGTGATACATGTCTATAATCCCAGCATTCCCATAGGGGGGATGCAAGGTGGGTACAGGAGAAATAGCACAGAAGCTTGTGGACTTTGTTGTGTGGGGTGTGCAACATAAACTACACGAAAGATCCTAACTGAGTCTCTGACTTCCACATACACATCATGGCACATGTAAGCCTACACACGTGCGACACACACACACGCATACACACACACACACACACACATGCATGCACACACACTTAAAATTTAAACATATTAAAATCAAATTTTCACCCCAGGCCTCTGCTTCTTCAGTGTGCATTTTCAACTACAATTGTAGAAAAATCCTCAAGTAGTCTGGACACAATTATTCAAGCGGCCTCCATCTGAGTCTGTGGTAAGGTTCAGTGGGGCCAAGGTAAGATATTAGTGTTCTTTGAAAACTGTAAAGTTCCTAGTAAGATATGACTTATTATTACATTGTTTTCAGATTTTTGGTTTACCACTTTAATTTGCTTGTGAGGACCTCTGATTGCTCATTTACCCACCAACTTTTCATGCTTGCTATAGAGCTGTGGATCAGCTCAGATTCTAACCTGTAACTTCCTGGTAGGCCTTTGTGAGTTCACCATCTGAAGGCCACTTCTTCTCTACGGCCTGGAGTAGGAATACAGAAACTAGAAATGTGAGGTCTTCCATTGTTTGAGTGCTTGTTCCATGTTCAGTGAAAACAGTATTTGTTGGAGCAGAAGGTGAAAATGGTGAAGAAAATCATGCAGACAGGACTTGCGAGCGAGTCTAATAAAAATGGAGTTTATAGCGATGAGAATAAGGGATGATATTGGCAAATCTGAAGAGCTTGCTCCAAAGCATAGACCGAAGAAGCGGCAAGGTTTCAGTACCTTGTCCTCTTGCAAATAACAGCGACCTGTAAGTTTCAGATAACCTGTAAAGAGATGGCCCTACCTTACCATTTGGAATATATTTCTTGGACAAGTCTTATGGCTCCATAGAAGACTACGATGTGACTACTCTCCTTCAGCTCGAGACGTTGCATTTTGACCTGGACTTAAAAAGCCCATGGTAAGTACTCATTGGCTTCTATAGCACAGGGTTTAGGGGTTTACTTCACGCCCAGTTTCCAGAGCTATGTATTCTGACATTCATGCTCCGCACTGCCCAGGGATCTCTGACTGTGTCTGTGTCAAGAGCCTGGAATTACACAAGTCTTTCTGAGGGGATGGAGGGGAGAATGATGGTTGTTCGCTGTTAAGATCATAAAAGGCATACAAAAATCTAAATTAGAAAAGACAAGCAGAGAGCTGTCTAAAACCAATTAGTTACATCAGGAAAGCCAGAAAGAGTGTGTATATGCAGATGTCTCTGCATGTAAACGATATGAATCCCTAGTGGAGGGGTAGGGGAAGAGAGAATTTATCATTGCTGTTAAAGGTCTATGTGCAAATATATGTGGTGTGTGTGTGTGTATGTATGTGTGTATGTATGTGTGTGTGTGTATGTATGTGTGTGTGTATGTATGTGTGTGTGTGTGTGTGTATGTATGTATGTGTGTGTATGTGTGTGTGTGTGTGTGTGTGTGTGTATGTTCATGCTTGCGTGTTCATGCTTGCATTTGTTGGGTGCATGTGTGTATGTAGGCCTGAAGTTTACTTCCAATGTCTTCCTGGATATTTGTTGTACAATGTATATGCTTTTCTGAGGAGATGGTAGTGTCAGAAAATGAATATGTTTCTAATTTGAAAGGAAGACACAGAAAAAAAGGGAGAGAGGGAGAAAAGGAAGATGGTAGGGGGAGAGGGATAAGACCTTTTGTTTGTCACTCACTAAGCACCCGTTTCTGTGCTATTCTATACAGCCTGACTGACGTTAGTTCGTTTGTCTGTAGTGCACAAGTTCCATGGCTGTCTCAGAAGGATAGTGCATTGCACAGATCTTGAGTCATAGAGCACAAGGGGAGAGAGACTATAACTCATTACCAGTCACCAATGGACTGGCTCAATTAGAGCCAGAAATCTGTCCTTCCTGCTATCAGTTGCGATGAGGAGGGGGGTTTCTTAGCCTGACAGAAAATACACTTCATGAAAAGTTGACTGGGATTTCTGACACTTCTCTACTTCCTGGGAGTTTCTGAAACTTTATTTTCTGAATAGTATATTCCAATTCCTACTATCCCTGCTTTCACTTGCACATTACAGTTAACCGAATATTAGTTATGTCACCATATATACTTACCAAAGGCCATCATAAAGATAAGAGTGCACAGATTAATTTTCAAAGTGGCTATCAGCTTCTTTATGAATACCACCCCTCAAGCCCAGGGTTCTCCTCAAGGAAGAGGCAGCCATGAGGGTAATAACCTCAGGCTCATACCTAAGAAGGTAGGTTTTTACCTAGACCCGAGGCCTGATGCTTCTAGCCTACATTGTAGTCCTGTCGTCCCACTAAGAATGTAAAGACCATACAACCTATGACCTTAAAGCTTTAATCAAAAGTGGATAGTGGCATCATTACTATACATTTTTAACATTTTCTCTAATGCCTACTGGAAAGTGATAAACTAGATTAGAGCCTGAGAAGAAAAGCCTTCCCAGGCCTAGAGATAGAACTTGGCATTAAGAATGCAAACTCTTCTTGCTTAGGACTCAAGTTCAGTTCTCAGCACCCATGTCCCTTGGCTCACAACCTCTTGTCACTCCAGCTTCAGGGATCTAGTGCCACTGGTACCCACCCTCCCATACATATGCTTCCCCCTCATGCATATAGTTAAAAATAAATCTTAAAGGAAAAAAAAAAAAAGCTTTCTTTTCTAGCATCTTTTATTTCCATTGCATGGGAAAGTTTTAACAACTCTTTCAAACTTTCATTCTAGTGAGGCTGTGCCTGGAGTTGGCTACCACTCAGAAAAGCATTAGGAACAGAGCCCCAGCTCAGCCAAAGGGCCATGTTTTTGCTGCAGGGTAAACTTGTTAATATTAGGAGCGTAGCCAGGGTCATCCATCTAAGAACACTGGGATAGCATCTTTGGATTGTTCATGGAGCTACGGTCTAATTAATTTTCAAATGGACAAAATAGCTTCTTGAGCCACGTAACAAGTATCTCCATTCATTTCAGGGAGACTGGATTTGGCTCAGAGCAGAGTCACGAGAAATTCTAATGGCTCCCTCTCTTCTTTGTGTGTCCTCAGGAGAGCTTGGTTGATGTCAACAAAGCAAGATTTGTGCTCCAGGCAACTGGAGTGGATTCAGTTTCTAGGGAGCCAAGTTCTCTGCCTTCCCCTGGAAGGAAAGGCTATGGGCTGCAGCATATGGGAAGCCTCTCTGGGCCCTCTTACATTATTGAATTTAGCTGCGCTCACATAATGAAATTGTTGAGATTGTTTAAACCTTCTGCAGGGACTTCTGTTAGCTGAGAAGAAACTTGTACTACAGCCATAAGAAGATTGGATTATAGATAGAATGGATCTTTTTTATCTCTTGCCTGTTTTTCTGTATAAGGACTGACATCCCCCCCCCCCCCCCCCCGCTGTGGGCGAGAGGCCAAAGGTCTATTTAATTTCTACTTAAAATGTCCCATGGTCATTCGCTCTGCCCAGATAGAGGTTTCGTACATTAGTTAAATAAGGACAGAGTTGATAGTAAAATTGTGAATTTTCAGAAGGACTTTTTTTGGGGGGGGCGGTGATGGTAAGGTAAATATAATGCTACCTATAAAGAAAACATGGAGTGGAATCTTTGTGGCGATGTCTCTCAACCAAATCACCTACATTTCAGTAGGAATTAAAAGATCTCTGTCCCTAGAACATGCTTATGACTAAGTAAGGCCAGAATAGAAAAATGCATATTTATTTGCCTTAAATGAATTTGTATGGAGTTTTATCTGTATTTTGTTTTTATTCCATTTAGAATTTTAGGTGGTAGTGAAATTTTGATTTGAAATTTTATTTTGCCTATTTATTTGACATTTTCTAAGAGGTTGTTTATTTAGTTACAAGTCAAGAGAAAGAGAATGTGTGTGTATTTGGTCATCAATAATCGCTCATTAGTGTCCCCTAAAGGTCCATCAGGACACTGTGGCCATACAAACTGAGCTCAGTGGATCCCACAAGTTGGTGGAAATGACCGGATACTGAAAATCCGTGTCTAAAGCCATCCTTGAAGAAGTCCCAGATGCCTTGCCCGTCCTCTTGCAGCCTGCCAAGTGCAATCACACATACACACCGGCTTCTAGACATCCCACCTTTGTGGGCTACTTGCCCATGTGAGGCTAGCTCAGCCCTTACTTTTCACCCTAGAATATTCTCTCTCCTTTCCAACTCAATGTCCTGCTGAGATGAAGGCAGCAGCAAATGTGTCCCCTTGCCCCATCTCTGTGGAGAAATGGCCGTGCCTCATTGTATCTCAGACTTCTTTTTGTCCTGACAAATGTAGCTATGAGTCAAATGAAGACCTTACCTGCAGAAGAATTGAATGTGCTTTCTTTTAAGCACACACACACACACACACACACACACACACACACACACACACACACACAGTTATTGTCTGCTATGGAAGATACTATTCCCAGCAGGGACATCAGTGACATGTACGGTATATCCTTTGCCCTCTGCGCCAGTGTAGAAAGTGCGTCTGAGTAGCCTATATGTGACAGTCATCTAACACTGGCCTGGCCATGCTCACTAGCCTCCTTTTATACTTTGGAGAGAAGTGGGTACTTTTAAACAATGTTCCCGATGGCCAGTACTTTGTCACAGCATCACAGATGACTGGTGGTAGAGTAGCAATCTGAACGTAGTGGTTGAGTATCACAGCCTCACAGGACCACAAAGTCTATGATGAAAGTGCCATCGAGATTTGAAAGACAAAAGTAAACTCATTGTCACTTTTACAGAGGCTTTTCCTGGCTGCCAGAAGGCAGTCTTTTTTGAACTTCTGGAACTATAACCATAGCTGTTTACTGATACATATGCACAGTGTTCTGCTCTAACTCACATCTTCTATCTGTGCTAAGGATTAAAGAAAGAAGGCCATTGTCAAGATGCTAGTAAAAACAAAGGAGAGGCTTCCTGCCAAATATAAACATATTTCTGTTTAGCAAATAAAAGGAGCATTGAAAACAGTCTCATTCCTTCTCCTACGACAGACTGCTCTCTGCTTACTGTATTAGTTAACAAATTCAAGTCTGTTTATTTTGTTTGAAATTCCATTTCATCCATAAATTATGGCATCCCACAATAACAGCAGGACAATATCCCTATTGTTTGCTTTTACAACCGTCTCAACCCACCAAATTCTGTTCCACTGTCAGCCTGCTGTCACCAAGCCGTTGCGGCCCTCCACTTACCAGGGCCTCCCTCCTAATATCATTCAAATTATTTAGACACTTAACAATGTTTCTGCTGTCAGTGCAGACTTCTAAAGAGTTGGAGCCTCAGTGCGATGGCCAAATAACCCTGCGCTATTTATCTTTCCACAAGTCATTATTTCCCCAGGCCCCGGAGAAGCCAAGCTGCTGTGTGTGCAGGCCCGGGAGGGGGTTCTCCACTGAAGCTAGTCTGTTCCATTGGACAATGAGGTTTTTCTGCCTGGTTGTCTCTGTGGACACACACACAATGGGATGGGTCAGGGCAGGGCAGGATGAGGCAGAGCCCTTCTAACAATGATACCACAAAATCCTTAAGTAAGCACTTTCATAGGCCTAAATAACTCACTGTAATGATTAATTTTCTTTATCCCTTCTATAATTACAAAGAAACCGCAGGTACTTGAAAGCCCCCACCCCCTCTCTCTGTTTTTCACTCTTTTTTTCTCTGTTGAATTACATTTTAAATATTTCCCTTTGCCACTATTTATTATCCACCTCATGGGTGTGAAGATATTCTTATTAGGGGCTGGAAATACAGAAATGAAAGAGAAACTGGGCTGGCAATGTAGCTCTGTGAGTAGAGTGCTTGCCCAGCATGCTGAAAGTCCTGGATTTAAATCTTTACATTACCTAATGCCAGGCATGGTAGCACAGGCCTGTAATCCCATAAATCAGGATCAGAAGTTCAAGATCAATCAACCTTAAAGGACTTCTGAATAAATTTGAGGCCTACATGAGAAGTACTGGGGTGAGGAAAGAGAGGAGAGGAGAGGAGAGGGAGGGAGAGAGAGAGAGAGAGAGAGAGAGAGAGAGAGAGAGAGAGAGAGAGAATGGTTGCTCTCATGGAACTAGGGGTCTAAAAGAATATGGAAGGGAAGTTTCTTGTGTTCTAAAGATTCTAAAGATCTGATTGCATGTATGGAACCTACATCCTTGCATTCAGAAGACATCCCACAAAGCAGTTGCCCAGCAACATGCTTTCTGACTTCTAGAGAGCATCTTGATTTTATTTTGTCTCCCTGTAGACACCTCTTGGGAGTGTGATTCAAGCCCGGTATCCTCAGAGACTCAAGGATTGGGTGTGTTCACTTCTTTCTTTCTCTTGAGAGAATGAAACTTGCAGCTGGAGATTCTGAAATATGGGAACACATACGAAAGAAAGAGCCAACATTCAGGTAAGATGAGTAATCACAGTCTTATGCTGAGGGGCCCAGGGTTGCCAACTCATGATGCTGCCTCGCACCTCCTGTCTGTCCCGTAGGATGTCCAGCTAACATAGGTCCAACTCATTTGATTTATACTTAAGTAATCAAGAATTATTTATAATAACCAGCTATGGTTACTTAATTTAAAAAGAGTAAATATATTACAATGCAAAGATATATTTCAGCTTTACATATTACCTATCTTGTAGCCAACGATCTTTATCCAAAACATAGAGTAAAGCTGCATACCTAGGCTGACTTCATTTTTGATTTCTTTGTGTTATTCTAGAGGTTAATCTAACCAGCATCCAGTATGCAGATAATTATGTCACTGCTAGGCTTGTGTCAATAAATATTTCCAAATGTAACTATGTATATATTCATAGATATACACTTGAACAGATATGTTGATAGATTTTGGAAGTATCAATTGTCATAAAAAGAAAGCACTTGATTAAAGGATTTGCATCTTTTTAGGAAGACCAAACTGCCTAAGACCCTATGTGAGAACAGAAATTATTGATGGAAGACATAAAAAAAATAGTTCTTGAGAGTTTGCTCATACTAATTTTATGGTCTCCAAATAAGAACTCATTGAACTTAGAATAAGTAAGAAATACTATTTTTTTTAAATAGAGGAGAGTCAGCCATCAAATCACATATACTTCATTCATACATACTATTAGAATATTCATTTGTCTATATCAATTTTTATCCAACTTTTTACTTTAAAAAAATGCCTCTTCTCCCCTTGATTTGTGAGCTTGTGGAGGTCAGAAGGCAACCTCAAGTGTCACCTTTAACCTTTTTGAGAAAGGTCTCTGTTCATGGGCTTTAATGGGGGGGGGTCCCAGATCTACCTCCCTTCTTGCCACAGGGTATTGGGGTGGATGCTCCTGTGTCCAGCTTTATGTGGGTTCTGGGACCACAAACACAAATCCACATGCTTGCATGGCAAGTTTTTATCCACTGACTCCTGTTCCCAGCCCCAAGCTTTTAAAGTTGGTTTCAGAGAGGGCCATGGTCATGCATAGATGTAGACATAGCTAAATATATTCCATAAATAATGATTATATAGGGCTTGCTGTTTTTTTCAAATGTTATTGCTGTTAGTCAGAGGACAAATTCTTACCTTTAGGATTCACGGGAACTTTCTCCTTATGGGTCAGTATTCATTGTGGTCATATCTATCTATCTATCTATCTATCTATCTATCTATCTATCTATCATCTATCTGTTTTTTTTTTTTTTAAGATACGATTTTTCTATATGTAGTTGGCTATCCTGGAACTTGCTCTTGCTCGTGCTCTGTAGACCAAGCCAGGCTCTAACTCATAGGATCTGCCTGCTTCTGTCTCCCGATTGCTAGAGTTAAAAGTGTATGTCACCACCGCCCAGCCATGGTTATTCTTTTAAGAGAGAGAGAGAGAGAGAGAGAGAGAGAGAGAGAGAGAGAACAAAGAATGTATGTGTGTTCTCTAGTTTGATACAGCATTCTCCATACTGATTTAACTTGGGTAGTTCAAATACTCTGTATTTTTACTGATTTTGTTCATTTGCTCTGTTAGATTCACCAGCTTTCTCACAATCATTACAGGGTTTTCTGATTTTCTTTTTAAAAAATTTGTCTCATGTATTTTAACATGCAATTATTGGGTATGTACAGATTTAAAATCATTGTATTTTCATAATGGGATAACTATTTCCTATTTAAATTTGTGTCATCAATTCCAGTGATGTTTTGGAGTTGAGACACATTGTGTTATTTTACTACTTTGATATTCTTTATGCATTTTTCCTCTTTGTGAAATAGTATATTTTCAGCACATTGTTCTTGTTCCTTCAGATCAGCATGTACTAATAAGATTTTGTTTTTCTTTTTCTTGAGACACATTTGGCTGATCTTTGTCATTTAAAATTAAGCATATAAGGCATTTACAGTTGTTGCAGTTATTGATATAGTATATATTCTCTTTCCACCCTGCTTTGTTTTACTTGCAGCATTATTATTATTATTATTATTATTATTATTATTATTATTATTACCATCATTTGGGGGGGGTACTAATTTGGAATGTTAAAGCGAGTGTGAAACTTTTCTTCTATTGTTTAGTATTCACATGGTTAGGGATCCATCTTCGACTTACAGAAGTCTAATCTTTTTAACCTCTTTATGAACTTCCTCGCTAACCATTTTAAGGCTGTTTACTCCCTAATAATGAACACTATGCATGGATTTCAATTTTACATTTTACAAAAGCCAAAGCCAGCAAGACAATAACATTATTGTCTTATACATTTCATATCCATTCTGACACATCCACATATTTACCTTTTCTTGTTCTTTTTGCCTTTGTTGCATCTGTGTTCTTTCGTCTGGAATCATCTTCCTCCCTGTTAAAGAATACTTCTTAATATATTCTTTAGTAAGTATCTGCTGGTGACAAATTCTTTTAGTCTTGTAGAATGAAAGTGTCTTTATTTTGCCTTCATTGGGAATTAATTTTTTTTAATTTGCCAGTTTGACAGATGATAATGGTGTCATACTGATTTAATTTGCATAGATTTTATATATTTACTACCATTTTTCTTTCTTCTCTTGGGTACTTAATTTCTTACACTGCTAAGAGCACCTTTTTTTTTTCTCCTTTTCTTTCTTTCACAGAAGAGGAAGAAAGGCTAAGTTATTCATGCAGCTGGGAGTAAGTGCTATTTGTATTTTCTTGGATTTTGTTCTATATGTGTTTATGCAAAAAACAGAGATGGCAAACATAGGTCTAAGAGTTGCCCGTGACTTTTAAGTTAGTCTCTTCATGTGGTCAAACATTATCAGTACCTCCAAGGCCGTGAAGCTGTACTGACAGTTACTCTCACTTCCCACTATAGACTTAATAGTTTGTATCCCTTGATGAGCCTCAATAGTTCAGAAGGATGTCTTGATTTCTCAAAAAGATGTCTTGGTACCATGAAAATCTGATAGAAAAGTTACAAATTATACTTAATACATGTATTATTATACATACATTATAGTAACCTAGGTGCCAGTCAACTTTTATAGCTAAAAAGCTACTGTGATTTCTTAAGATTTTGTTGTTTCTTCATCTTTTTCTTTTTTCTTTCCCATGATGCTGGGAATGGATCAAGTATCTTCTGCATACAGGCTACTACTGAATTTGATCCCCAGGCCTTGGCATTCATTGGAAGTGGGAATTTAACTCTTTCATACCAAAAGGTAGCTATTTTACTCTCAACAGGGTCTCCAGCTCTGTACTACACTGGGATGGATCAAGCCTGTGTCCAGAGACTAAGATTTATAGGCATCTCTGTCACAGAACCATTTAGCTATTTCTTTCTTTGCTGAAGTGGCCTCTGCCCTGTCCATTCCCCCAAGTACTCTACTCACCCAGGGCTCTTCCTCTGCCATACACCTCAGCCCTAGATTTCTATTCCAGCCTCCTTTGACTCAGGGGCAGAGGACTTCTTTCTGGATGTCACCTGACTAGGATCTTGGACCTTGTTTCATGTCCAAGTGCTGCCCGGAATTTCCACTTCCATCTGAGGAACCAGAACCTGCCCCAGGCTTATGACATAGAACAGTATCAGTTCTGATGCCAGGGTGCTGTTGGGACAGTTACAACAAAACCCAGGGGCTGAGAAAAGCTTCAAAAGGTATATCACTGTAATGAAGCTTCCCATGCGAGAGTCCCTCTGGTTGTCAGTTGAACAACTAGACATCAGGTGATTCACTAGGCAAGTATCCCATGAAGGGGATCCTGTAAGGGTCCACAGCTAGTTTCTCTTCACACCCTCATAGAGCATGATTGCTAATCTATTCTGTACCAGAAATCCCGATTTAATTGGAGGTCTGAACAAAGCTAGAGACGACAATACCCAGGATTACTTTGAGAAGAAAAAAGTTGCAGGTTAAGTCCCGTCTACTATGAATTGCAATACAGTACAAGCACAGAAATGTCAATATTGGCCTGGAGAGATGGCTCAGTGGTTATGGGCACTTGATGCTCCTGTACAGGACTCAGGTTCATTTCCAAGCATTCACATTAGGCAGTTCACAACCGTCTATCTCTCTAATTCCAGGAGATCTGACACCCTTTTCTGGCTTCCACTTGCAGTGCATTCACATGTTGAACATACAGACAATCAGGAATACACACATACAAATGCAAATAAGTGCAAATTTTAAAAATTTAATGCTAAAATTGGTGGCAAAATTACATTTCTTATACTTGGACATTTTCAAATTAAAATGACTACTAAACATACATAATACAATACAGTACTATCATTTGAAAATCAATATTAATATTATAAAAGAGGCAATTAATGTGCCCAGTTAATGAAACAATTTAAGTATGCATAAAATGTAATATATATTTACATTCTCAAGTATTGTTCTCCGATTACATATGGAATGATACACAGATCTCATGTTTTAGCATTTGCACATATGGCTCTTTGAGCCTGTAAATACAACCCAAATGATCTTATTAACCTCCCTTTCCCGCATTGTTTCCATCACCAGCCTTTCTCATTGTACTAGTGACACAGAATCCCAGAAGATGGGCCATGTTCCCCACATCTTCTCATACTGAGGGGCAGAACTAGTTCAGAATTGTTACTTCTAAACTCATGTCATTGGAGCTGTGCAGCCCTTCGTGTTACTCCTTCCCTGCAGGATTTCAGACGAGATCTTTCTTTTGAAATGTCTTTGAAGGGGAATGCCAATTTTGAGCTGACCGACGGTCACTACTTCAATCAGCTTGGCATCATTTTTGTTGTTTTTCTAAAATTTAAAATATAAGTATACATCGTCCCCTCTCTCCTTCCTTCAATCCTTCCAATATTCTTTTCACTTCCTCCCAAATTAATTGCCCTTCTAAAATTTAAGTGTGTGTGTGTCTATGAAATATGCAACCTGCTGAGTTCTTTTAGTGTTGCTTGTGTGTCTATTCTTTGGAGGTTGACCACTTGGTACTCACTAACCCACCAGGAGGCACCCTGGGGAGACTAATTCTCCTTCTTTCTGCAGTCACCTGCAGGCTACCATTATTCTCTGCCTACTGATGGGACTCTGTGAGACATCCCCCTTCAGCATTACCATGACCCCTGTATTGTTCAGGTCTTGTTTAAGCAACTATGTCATTGAGGTATCATGGTGAAGCTTCTCTGCCATATCTAGGAGACACAACCTCAGAGAAGACTTCCCGGTCCCCTGGCTTTTATAATCTTTCTGTTTCCTCTTCCATGATGTTCCATGATCCTTCAGTGGGAAAGTTGGGTTGTAAATAGATCAGTTGGGGGTTGGGTTTGATGAGTAATGAGAACTAACTTGTTTCAACCAGGTATTTTTATTTTGAGCACTGTTCTGAGAAATCTGGGTTCATATGCTTATCCTTTCTCTCCTTTTAGGCTACCTATTGTTGAGTAAAGAATAGCTCTGAATGTGACTGAAGACAGTGTTGACTTGATTTTGTTCACACAGTATACATTCAGAATGCTGATTGTTTCAATGGGCACTTCTAGGTTGGTCTGGGCTATAAGCTACTAGAAGATGCTACTTGGCCACCATTGCAGCTCTCTACTTCTCTGTGTGGTCTTCCCTCTCCCTAGGGTGTCTCATCATTTTGTATCCTGGCCTAAGCTTTTTCAAGAGCTTGGCATCTGGCTCACTGTGAGTACAGAGCCCACAAAGTCCTTCTTCCTCATGATGACTTAGAGGCCAGAGCAGCTGGGCTCTTTACCTCAATGGGCATAGTCCTCCATAATCTCATGGCCACAGAAGGTTCTTCCAGTCCCACATTCAGAGATGGAAAAAGAATCCTCTTGGTGGTGGTTGGAATCCCATGCATGTGACAAGAAGGACGGGGTTAATAGGAAGCTCCCACTACTCTCCCTTAGCAAGTATTTGGTGTTTCCTTTCTGGAGACCAGAATGCATGGCTTCTTTCAAACGTGTGTTTATTTTAAAAGCATAAATCGGAACATGAGCTGCACATATGCTGATGCGCTTGGTCCTTTCCTTATTGACTAAAGATAGAACAGACTTGTTGTGAACAGGCTTAAGTGACTGCAGAGTATGTAGGCCACTCCTGTAGAAACTTGCTGCATAATCAGGGAGTCACGTGCGATTTTCGGTTTTTTCATTTATTTCAGCCCTCCTGGTGTTCACCAATAAAGGAATTATAGTTTTAATAACTAGTTGATGCAGCTGATTTTATCGATTTTAATAAATAATCAAACGTGCCTAAAAGCAAAAACATCAAACAAATGATTTAAATCCCTAAAACCTTGCCTGAGATAATCATGAAGCTCAGTTAAATGACTAAGATAAAAACAGATTAGTGTCATTAGGCAAAAAGGGAACATGTGCTGATTACAGAATCTTTCTTATCATTATGCTTAATAAAAAGCTGAAGTGCTGAATGAGCAGTTATGCTCTGATCCTTTGGAAGTGCTATAGTCCCTTTTGTTTTCAAATTGTCATCTCAGGGAACCCATTCAATACAGCATATGGAAAAACCAAAAAAAAAAGAAAGAAAGAAAGAAAGAAAAAGAGAAAAAAAGTGTGCTTAACTCCTACCTGTGTTGCCAGCTTTGCATCACTATAACAAAATACTGGAGGTTACCAACTTATAAAGAATAAAGGTTCTTTTTGACTCACAAGTTTAGAAGGTTCAATCCATGCTTAATTGGATTTACTATTTTGGGGCCT
>JADRCD010221399.1:0-35737 GCA_019843815.1 Montemys delectorum
AAAGGATTTGGGAAAACGATCCTTTAATGAGCGCTCACGCGGCATATCACCATTTATCATCACAAGTTCTGGGGCCATCGTATGTGGAAAATGACCCTGTTCAAAAGCAGGAGTGCTGAATCACTCTTCATTCAGTCCCAGCTCCAAGTTCTTCAAGCTGCCCTCTACAAAAAGCGGGGCTTTCACAGATAATAGTGAGTGGGATGAGAAATACCTTCCATTACTCAACCTATTACAAACAGTTTTCTTGACTCTCTTCTATGAACTCATTTAGTAAGTACTGGGCTCCACAACGGTTCTGCACCTTTCACTGTTTCTATGGTAATTCTGTGTGTGAGAGTGTCTATTCACAAACTCAAAAGCTTCACCCATTCAAGGTTCAGTTATAATGGATCATTATCAGCATTTTCCCCAGGAAATCAGGACATCATTATTTGGGGACATCCAATTCCCTTTTTAATTTTTATTTTTTCTTTTACTTATTATGTATGTATGTATGTATGTATGTGTGTATGTATGTATTTTATTTATATGAGTACACTGTAGCTGTCTTCAGACATACCAGAAGAGGGCATTGGATCCCATTACAGATGGCTGTAAGCCACCATGTGGTTGCTGGGAATTGAGCTCAGGACCTCTGGAAGAGCAGTCAATGCTCTTAACCGCTGAGCCATCTCTCCAACCCTAATTTTTATTTTTTTAAGTGTGCATGTGTATATGCGTGTGTATGTGTGCATGTGTGTATGTGTGCACATGCACACATGTTTATGTTGGGGGATGCTGCACATGTGCACGGGAATAGGAGGTATAGACCTCACTCCTCACGTACTGTACATCTTTCATTTGAGACAGAGGCGCTAGCCTAGAACATCACCAAGTAGGCTAGACTGGCTGGCCATGAAACTTCCAGGGAGCCACCCACGTCTGTCTCACCCCTGAGGCGACTACAGGTGTACCCAATCAAAACAGCTTCTTACCTGAGTTTTGGGGTGGAGCTCGGAGTCAGTCTTTTTAGGGACTGAGCCATTACTGTTCCTGTCTGGCTTGAGTCTTCATTCAATGCTGGATTTAACTATTAGGCAAAGCCAGGTGCAAGGCATCCAGGCCAGGTTCCCAAAAATGAACCCAGAGCTCTCTGTGTGAGACTGGACCAGAGGAATTTTAGGGCAAAAGATAAAAAAGACAAATAGCTTCTTCCAGTTGATTATGGGTGGGCTGTTTAACTTCAGAAGGAGCTGTTTCTTTTTTTTTTTTTAAAGAAGAATTTAAATAAAACCTAAGGCCTCTGAGTATAGAAAATGAAAACTTGGAGCATCATCAGTAATGCTGGGTCTTGGGTGAATGTTGACATACACTCTCAAGGTCCAGCATGCAGCTGGAAGACCACCTCTTAAGTTGTCAGAAAAAAAATGGAAGCATGCCCCAAGACCCTCTACACCATACAAGACAGATTCCAAGCATCTTTAAGGCATTAGAGAAGAATTTTAACAGCCAGAAATGATGAAAAATTAACTTTAAAAGGTTTACAGCCAGGCGTAGGAGCTCATGCCTGTAGCCCAGCACTTAAGAGGAGTTGGAGGCCAGCCACTCCTAGGTTACACACTAAAGTGTGAGAGGCTCTGGGAACAGACCTCACCATCTCATCAAACACCTATTGCTTTCTCTGATTCCTGGAGCTCCTCAGGTGTCACTGTGACTCGAGAGTTGGGGGCCAGAAGGTTATGATGGGATAAACTGAAGAAAGAGAAGAGGAGGAGGAGAAGGAGGAAAAGGGGTGGGGGAGGAAGAGGGGTGGGAAAGGGGAGGGGGAGGGGGGAGGAGGAGGAGGAGGAGGAGGAGGAGGAGGAGGAGGAGGAGGAGGAGGAAAGAAGACACACGATGCAAAAGAAAGTGAGATTGACCTTCTTAACTTCATTCTGAGCTGAAGACACCTGAGAGTTAAGACTGAGGGAATGGGACTTGGAAACACCAAGTAGATGGAGGTAGTGTTAAGCTAGTCCCAGGCCAATTCATCAATAGGCAGAGGATGAAGATGCGGCAGCTGAGTTTAGAATTGATCAACAAATGATGGCCTCCATCTGGATTCTGGGAAGACTGAGTTTTCAGATCCCCAAAGAGTCAGATGTACACCATACAGTTGTCCCTGCTATCTCTAGCAAAGGGAACAGCAGTGACTGAGGCTATCCAGCAAAAGGAACAACTGGATCAGGAGTTTACACAAATCAGGTGTAACCCCAGCAATGGGAAGCAGAATCAGGAGGATTCCTGAGGCTCCATAGTAGCCAGGCTACCTACCCATCAGTGAGCTCCAGGTTCAGTTGGAAACTGAAAAAAATACAAGAGAGAAGGATTAAGGAAGGCACCTACCTCATCATCCTGTCTCTCTCTCTGTCTCTCTGTCTGTCTCTCTGTGTGTGTGTGTGTGTGTGTGTGTGTGTGTGTGTGTGTGTGTGTGTGTGTGTGTTTCTGCTGTTTTGTCTGGAGGGAGAGAGACAGACAGACCCTATCTCAAACATTAAATAGAGACTGTCTCAAACATCAGTCAAAGGAGGAGGAGGAGGAGGAGGAGGAGGAGGAGGAGGAGGAGGAGGAGACACCATGCAAAAGGAAGTAAGGTTGCCCTTCTAACTTCATTCTAAGCCAGAGGTTTATTCTCACCTGAAGTTTAAAGCTGAGAGAATGGGACTTGGAAACACTCCACAGCACCCGCAGACCATTTTGAAACCAGAAACCAGTCATTGCCACATCTGTGCCTAGGAGAGGTAGGGGAAAACCAAGAAATGCCTGGTCTCCATGAGCTGACCGACCCTCATCAGTAAAGAAAGTGCAGAAACTCAGAAAGCTACTAAATAGATTCAAGCGATCAGAAATAGTAATTGTGAAACTAGTGAAAGCTTGCTCTTAAGTGTGAATTGAATTATGCATGCTGGAAGATTATTGGTTTTAATAACTTAAAGTGTTAGAGTTGGAACTAGCTTATTCCAAGAATTCTAATTCATATTAAGTCAATTCTTAGTATAAAAATTTGAGTATAAGTTAATTCACTCTTCATTTCTTTGATGGAGGGTAAATACTTTTTTTTTTTTTTTCGGAACCTAGATTAGGCTTGTAATCATTGTATACCCAAGATGACCTTGAACTCATCTTCTGCCTCTGTCTTTCAAGTTCTGGAATTACAGGAAGGACTTTCATTCCCTGAAAGAAAAGAGAAAGCTCAAGGCCATCCTGGGCAAGCGAGAGACTGAGACACATAAACAATGAAGAGAGGAAGATGGGGGGGGGGAGGAGAAGGAGAAATAGAAAGATTTTTCTTCATTGGACTTCTCTGAGAAGCCAAGGAAGAGACTAGCATCAAATTGAAGTTTTTAACATCATCAGGGCCCTTGAAAAGGCCAGGACCAAATCTTTACCACATAGGGTCTCTTTTATCTTGCAGCTCTGTCAACTAACCAAGAGAATTATTGCTCGATTTAATCAGCAGTGAGATGTAATTTGCATGCAATGTAGATATACCCTTTTTAAAGACTTTAATTTAAATACCTGATCAACCAGATTACAAAAAAAAAAAAAAAATAGCTTTTCCCAGAGTTCTGGAGGAACAGTTGTCCTGGACACTGCATACTAGAAGTCCCAGAAACAGCTTCTGAGAACAGCATTCAACCATCCACTGACCACAAGCTGCGTCAAACAGCCAGGGCCACCCAGCTGGGAGAGTTTTGAGGTGTGTATGTTTCATGAAATGAAACATACACACCTCTGCTGCTGTAGTTAGTGCTGTCCTTCTTACTGAGGCAACTTCTAGACAGATTTTCCTTCTTGTTCTCTTCTATGTCTTCCTATCGGCCTCAAAATAAGCCACCAGTATTTGAATTCTCACCTCCGCACCTTCTTTAGTAGGAGTAAAGCAAATTAACACAGTGAATCTGGGCCAAATATAGTAACAACCTTTATTGCTAATGTTTGGAAAGACAAGGCAGTACAGATGAATAATTAGATGAAAGCGTGCATGGGTCAGTAGATTGAATGAAAAGTGGATAGCTGATCAAATAATAGGATAGGTGAGTGGATTGATGATCAGATAGATGGATTGTTGGATGGATAATGGATGGATGGTGGAAGAGGTGGGAGGGTGGTAGGTGGATGAAGAAGAGATGGGCTGGTGGGGATGGGTGTATAGATGGATGGGTAGTATAAGCTAAGTAGATGGGTAGATGAATGGATGGATGGACAGATGGACAGATGGTTGGATGGATGGATGTCAAAGAGATGAATGAACAGATGGGCTCGTGGACAGATGGTGGATCAACAGGCAAATGGTGGATGGATGGTGGTCGGTTGGATGAAAGGTTGGGTGAATGAAGGAGGTATCAGTAGATAGTGAATATAGGCAATCAAGAAAAGAATCACTGGTGATGATATATATAAAAATGTCAAGATGAAACTCAGGACTTTGCATGCTAATGTTAAAAATTAATTTTAAAAGTCAGATAAAAAGAATCACTGGAAAGAAGCAACATTCTTTATATTTCATCTGAACATTCATATTGATTAAATTCATATCTCTTTTTAAAAATGCTTTAAATTTCATCCAAAGATTTTTTTTATGGTGGTTCATCTCAACTCTATAAAGAACAGATGCCCTAATGTAAATTCTCACACACCCAATTTTCTAGTTCAGAAATTACCCACTCACAGCCGTCTCCTTACCTCAGTCACCTACCCACCTCCCACTTGTGTCATTTGTAATCCAACCGCTTACGTCAGACTGTATTTTAGTGCCTGTGTCTAACCGACGAGATCTGTTAAGATATTATTTACAGTAATCACACCTAAAGTAACTGCTGACTTCTTCATATCTTACAATATCCAAGCAGTGTTGTGTCACCTCCTCAACGCCACTACTTCACAGATGAAAGGGCACTTAAGACCGTAAGGTCAGGTCTCCACGTTGTGACTGGCTGGCGTCTCTTAAGAGTCTGTTCGACTGTGGGTCTCTATTATTTTCTCTTTTCCTTGCAACTGTGTTCCTTGAATAATTAGTTGGTGTGTTTTAAATTTAACGGAAGTTAGCCAAACCTAATGCAAATTCTGTCTCTGATTGCCATGAGTCATACAATTTATAACACAGGGTTAAAGCCAGTGCTCTCTTATTGTCTGGGGGCTAGTGATGGAAGCTTCTGTTTGTATTGTGGGAAGCATCTTCCAGATGTAAATGCCTGGAGGCTCTGGAAACAGGTGTATGCCTGCGTATGAAGCAAGATTAGGAACTCTAAGATGCAGGAGAAGTAAAGCGAGCAGCCAGCAACAAACGCCAAGTCGCTTTATGAATCTGGAAATCTGCTGTGCCCTTTCTTTGCTGAAAATGTTTCTGGGGGTTTCCATGATGTCAACAGTGGAATCCAGATGGTCTGACCATGCCCTTGTAGCCCACCCATGAGCTCCCTCCCTCCACACATTGTCCTGTGAGGTTCTCTCCAAAGCTCTCATCCCTGAGGGCCTTCACACCTGCTGAGTGTTGTCCCTGACTGTGTGTGTGTGTGTGTGTGTGTGTGTGTGTGTGTGTGTGTGTAGGGGGTAGGGGGGATGCTGTTCCCCACTCTGACCTTGCCTGCTCACAGGAAGACTTGCCTTGCCTGCAGTTGAAAGCAAACATCAAACATGCTTCTGACGGGGCCCAGAAAACATAGGTTTCTTAGCAACTGGACCTTGGAGTCTAACTTAGAAATGGAATGGGTGCTTCTGTTGGCCGGCTGCTATGTTAATTGCTTGGTTTGTTGCTGTTGTGTTTGCTTCTGGGTTGAGGGGGGAGTTAGCTTTAGTGTTTAGACAGATTCTCACTGTGTAGATCAGCCTGGCCTTGAGCTCATGATCCCCCTACCCCAGCCTTCTGGGATTACAAGCACTCGCCAGCAAGCCCACCTTGGAAGTGGGGTCACTTGTAAGGACATGTCATCCGGACATAGAACTCTAGGGTGAACTTGGTTTTCCAAATCACAAATCCTGCGAACTGTGCATGGCCTTTCTGTGAGAAACACTGAAGCACAGGCTCAGAAAAACGAAGACAGAGTTGTGCAGCACAGGAAACACTAGTGAGCACAGAAAGCAGCCAATATTAATTAGAAAAGCTAAATGCACATTGATTAGAAACTGGAAAAGTCTAAATATGCATTCAGTATAAACAGGATAAGGACCTTAATTTAAAAACAACAATTTGAGCAGAAAGAAAAATCACATGGAAGGGAACATTGTGGAGAAGGCAGATTGTTCTGAAGTCTCTGTCTTATTCCAGTGACTACTTTTTATTATAGCTACTGTTGTTTTGAGACAAGGTCCCTCTGTATGGCCCAGCTGGTCTCGAACTTGTATTTCTCATACCTCTGCCTTCAAAGGCAGAGACTAGACATGTGTACCACCATTCCTGGCTACAAAAGAAATCTACAGTTAAATTTATTTTTTGTCTTGTTTTGCTGTCTTGGGTTGTTTGTAGTCATTATCATTTGAAACATAGTCTCAAGTAGCTGAGGCTAGACTCAAACTCACTATGTAGCTCAGAATGATCCTGAACCACTGATCGATCTTCCTTCCTTCAGTTCCCAAGTACTCATATTAAAAACTGAATATAAACACTTAAGGGTGTATTTAAAGAAATTATGGCCAGGGGTGGTAATACATTCCTAGAATCCTAGCATTTGGAGGTAGAGACAGAAGGATCAGATAAGTTTAAGACCATCTTAGCTAAATAGTGAGTTTGAGACTAGCCCACAGTTTGAGACACTGTCCAAAAAAAAAAAAAAAAGCTCTTGGAGTTGTATGCTGAAGGTTTATATATCTAATGTGTATAAATATTATTTCATTTTTAAGACTCTATGAGAAATGGTTACATTCGACTCCTTCTGAACTCAACACAAATATTTCTTCAAAGGCCCGTGGAACCACTCCTGGTAGGTGACATCCTCAGTGCTGTCCTTTAACCTCTGCATGCAACATCCTTGTCCTGGGAGGAGCATGCTCTCTCATCTCTAGATTTGAGCCAAGCTATATGATGGACAACACTGACCTATATGTAACATGTAGGTCATGTGATATAACATGCTGGTCCATTCTGTTCGGAAGTCTTGAACAGGGTTTGTTTTCATTTCCCTCTCATCGTATTTTCTTGCTACAAACAGGGCTTCCTCTGTGTAGCCCCTGTTCCTCCATCCCCCTTAACCCCCGCAAATGAGCCAGGACTGACCTGTTCTATAGGTGGATGCAGAGGTACTAAGTTGTACCTGACCCCCAAAACCAGGCTCCAGCTGTCATAAGGGAGACCTCAGCCTAGCCCAGCAGGGTGTAGTCATCCCACAGAACCAGAATCCCTCGCAGCCACGGTCTTACAAAACCATAGACGCCTAGACCTAAGATAGCTGAAAAGGGAGTAGGATAGATGTCTTCCTAGGAGAATGTTGTTTCTAGGGAAATCAAACAGGGACAGGAGAGAAAATGCTAGACACTTGTTAGAATGGATTGAGGCCAAAGACAAGACCAAAGGATCTTACTGGGGCGATAAGTAAATGTCTTGGAGCCCCTGTATGGGCTCCCTAACAGGACCTGTGTGTTCTGCTTTGCGAGACCTCCACTGATTCCTTTGCCTTGCTGTAGAGTATTCCCCAGCCTGTACACAGGCATTTGAGTTGTCAGAGCGGAGTCACGTCCCTGTCACTGTGACTATCGTAGAATATCTTAGGCACCCATAGGTGTGCATTTTTCTTGAGCATACACCTAAACGTAGAGCTACTATTTAAAACGTGGTCCTTTTCAGCTTTGGTAGCCACTTGTGAGAGTTGCTGATTGGTGCCCCAAATGCTGAAGAGCAGTCAGCAGCCCCTCAGAAAGTGACTTCTTATGGCAATGTCTCTGTAGAGGGCACTAAGGTGAGCAGGGTGGGTACCAACCCTGCACGAGTGGTGTCGTGACTTGAAGAAAGGACAGCTGAACACAGAGGAAGGGCCAGATGAGACCGAGGTAGAAAATAGCCACCTAAAAGTTTCTACCCTGTATTGGTGAGATGGGCTGGGGAGGTGGTGCAGCGACAGAACATTTGCCTAGCCATGCAAGGCCCGGGATGGGATCCAGCCACCAGAAACGAAAAAGCAAACAGGAGCACCAGGGGGTGGCTCAGTGGGTAAAGGTGCTTGATGCCAAGCCTGGCCACTGGAGTATGATCCCTAGGAACTGCATGGTGGAAAGAGAGAACCTGGAAGCTATCCTCTGACTTCTATACATGTTCTGGGGCCCAAATGCTCCTGCAAATACACACACACACACACACACACACACACACACACACACTAAGCATATACAATAATATTTTTTAACTGAACAAGAAAGATCATAGAAGAAAACAACCCTGTTGACTCCTTCACCTTGGTCTTGCAGCCTCTATACCCAAACAGATATACTTCTACTCTTACATCCACCCAGCCTATGGTGCTCTGCAGACATATGGAAATCCTAGCACACCATCATCAAGGTCTGACCATCCCCATTGCCCTGTACCCTCCAATAACACTTGGATCAGCAGCCTCATTTACTTTAGGCATACTGGTTGCAGGAAATGAAAATGTCTGGAGATCTGCATTGCCCTGATGGGCTAGAGCTATTCGTCATGTGTTTACTATTGTGACCAACATGTAACAGCCAGCTCACCCCAGCCCTTTGGTATTCTGTATTATTAAGCCTTCACCTTTAAAGGATACAATGCTCACTGGCCTAAGAGAGGGCTTGGCAGTTGAGTGCTTGCTGTGATTGCTGAAGACCTGAGTTCAATTCCCAGCACCCTCATCAGGAGAATCACAACTGCCTGTAACCCTAGCTCCAGGGGATCCAACACCTTCTTCTGGTGCACTCAGATGGTGTACACGCACACACATACACATATACATACAGGTTCGATGTTAGGCAGCCACGTCCCCTCATCTTCCTGCTTTATAACCCAGCTTCTCCCCTACATTCAGTCTCTCTTTGCTAAGGCAGAAAAGAGCCTGAAATCCAATCTAAACTCCTTACCAAGCCAGGCATCCTTGGAACTGTGCCCTCAAGTGGGTCCCCTTTTACAATTTCTAATAGAAACTACAGAGGCCTGAGGCTGCACTGGATCGTGAGAAGGACAGGGAGGAACTCCTGATTGACTGGATTTGGAGTCCCTGAGACAGACAGAATCTCAGAGACCTAGACAGCCAGAGCAGAGTCATCTCACTGAACAGGTATCTTTTCATAGCAAAGAAAGGAATGAGCTGGCATTCAAGGATACCCATCACGTGATGCCCAGTGAAATACTGTGAAATCAGCCACAGCCTCTGTCCCCTAAGTCCCAACCCTCCCTCAGCTTTGGCCAGGCCCACCCTCACTTTCTCTCTCATGGCTCTCTGCATGAAGTCTGCACTCTGGTATTTCAAAACCAGATCCTGATCCTGCTGCTCATTGCCTCAACCAAGAACACTGGCTCCTCCTTGTGGTCTAGCACCTGCAGACCTGGTGCTAAAATCCTAGTGTGAGCTGAATGGAACCTCACTTCCTCAGATTCTGGCTGTAGGGACTTCTAGTATGTCTAGGCAGAGAGGATGTCTGAGTGAGAGCCTCCTGAAAGGTCGCAGTCATTTGTGGAGATCTGTTAACTCTCTTATAGGTCCTGGCCAGTGCAAGGGTTTCCTGTCCATTTCAGAAGCACCAGTGGTAGCTGGGTTGGTGGGTGGAATATATACCAGAGGTCTGGTCCTCCCCAATTGTCTTGCTGGTTTGAAACAGCTAAAATGAGGGGCCACTGGTTATTGGGCTCATAGAGTTCCTGCTCTTAGTTTGCACAAGGTAAATGCGCAAGAAAAACTTGTTGGGAAATGCAGCAATAGCTCAGTGCTTAAGAGCAGGTACTACTGATTTTGCAGAAGGCCTGTTTTGGTGCCTGGCTGCTCACCACTGCTTGCAACTCAAGATCCAAGGGATCTCATGCCCTCTTGTGGCCACTGTGTGTATCTACATTCACATACTTCTACATACCTACACAATTTAAAATAAAGAAAAGAAGAGACAAAACAAACAAACAAAACCAGAACAAACTACTGCATTGCTCCACAGAGCATCCCATTGAGGGCAAGTGAGTGAGGGCAGTTAAGTGCATCAAACAAAAAAAAAATAGGAGAAGAAGAAAAAAAAAAAAAAAAAAGGAAGAAAGGAAGAGACAGACAGAAACTTGTCAATCTGAGTGTGATGGTTCACACTGAAATCTCAGTAGCCAAGATGCTGAGGCAGGAGGATAGCAAGTTTGAGGCCAGCCTGGGCTACATAGCAAAACTCTGTCTCAAAATAAACACTTATGTGGTAGAAGGAGCTGGCAATGCTGTGGGCAATCAAAACTTGGTTCCTTCCTGTTTGAGGGCCAAATGGGCTAAGGAAACAGCCAGGTCCTGATTTGGTGTGTGTGCCCTGGTCAGACTGAAATAGAGGGGCAGCTAGGAGTCCCAGAACAAACATTTTTACATTCTTATCAGGTTGTGTGGGATATAAAATATATGAACTCAATAAAGAAATTATGAAACAGCATCTCCAGCCATAGGGCTAACTCTGCCTGGCTCTGGAATACCTGTACCAACTATGTTGGTCATCTTTTCCTGGGCTATAACAAATACCTGAGATGATCAACTTATAAAAAAGAAGTTATTGTTTGGGTTCATAGTTTGGGGGCTTCCGATCAATAAGCAGTTGGCCTTATTGCTTTGGACCCAAGATAAGCAACACACAGTAGGGGTGTCTGTTAGGGCAAAACCAGCAGCCCCATAACTGGGAAGAAAGAGAGAGGGTGGGAGTGTGCCTCTTACAGTACACACACACACACACACACACACACACACGCGTGCGCGCGCATACACACCTTAGGGGCTTATCCTGTTGGCCCGAGGCCTACCACTAGGGCAAACTCCTTTTTATAATATAATATTTCTTGATTCTCTGAGAAGGTCATACACACATGCAATATATTTTAGTCCTATTCACATATCACTCCTCCCACTCACCCCTCCCAGAACTGTCTCCCTCCCAACCTTATGTCCTTTTATTTTTATAAGCCACCCAGTGCAATTTGTGCTGCCCACATCTGCAGAAGTGGTGGGCCGCCCACGGAAGCATGGTCACACCTTTAAAGAGAACAGGTTCACCCTTGCTCTGTAGCCATGAACTGTCAAAAATTCTTCAGCTAGGGATGAGAGTTCATGAGCCCCTCCCACTGCTCTGCTCCTATGTTGCCTGGCTTGATCTTGTGTGCATCAGTCACATGGTCAACCGTGGCTGCTCATAGTCCACAAGCTTAGTGGTTCTATCCTGGAGACATTGTCTCTCTCTCTCAGCTCCTGTTACTGACTTCTGGCTCTTATACTCTCTCCATATCCTTTCCCACAGTGTTCCCTGAGCCTTGGAGGAGTGATGTGTAGGCTCCATTTATCAGAGCACATGTCATAGAGTTTCCTCTACCCTTCAATAGCATCAAGCCGGCAAGCTTCTAAACACAAGAACCTGCTGGGAGTAGCAAGACCCAAATCATGTAGTAGCTTTCTATAATTGGTGTTTATGGAGTGTATCTTTTTTTTTTTTTTAATTTGTTTCTCCTACTGACATTCTCCAATTTTTAACTGGCTTGGTGGTGATTAATTCTTTTTTTTTTAAGATTTATTTAGTTTAGGTATATATAAGTACCCCACTGCTCTCTTCAGTCACACCAGGAAGGGCATTGGATCCCATTCCAGATGGCTGTGTGTTATCATGTGGTTGCTGGGAATTGAACTCAGGACCTCTGGAAGAGCAGACAGCGCTCTTAACCACTGAGCCAGCTCCCCAGCCCGTGGTCATGAATTCCCAGGAGCCTACCATTGTCTCCCTTCCCGTATGGAGTGTTGGCTCCAAGCTCCCGTAGATAACAACAATCCTCAAGCGCCTCGTTTGCTTGCTTGCTTGCTTGTTTATTTATTCTGCGTGCAGCGTGCGCACACTCTCCACCGTGGTCCTCACTGTGTCTAGCTGAGTCAGAATACCTCCAGCCATAGGGACGCTGTGGCCACAGAAGTTACGCTGTACCATTAGGTATTAGCAGCAAGGAAATGGCCTACATATTCAATACAGAAGAAACGTTTTCCTGGATATTTTCAGCCACGGGTGGCCGGGCCCACAGATACAGAGGGCCGACTATTTTTGTGTCCTGTGTTCTGGGAGTGTCAACCTGTCTCTTTTGTTTTGGTCCCCCTCCCCACTCCTGCAGCTTCTCACTCAGTGCGGTCGATCCGTGGTCTGACTCAGTAGTGGTGTCTCATCTCAGATATTAGATCCCCAGTGACGGAAAGCAAACACTAGCCATGAAGAGAAGGGTTGACACACCCCGCTCCCTACCCCACACCCGCTGTGCATTAGCAGCCTCACTCCTACCCTCTGTCTCCTCACAATTTTCTTCAACTCTCCATTCACAGCTGTCCCGAGAAGGGGAACGTCATGTCCCTTTTCATCATTTCACCAAGGACAAGAAAGAAAGGCCTGTGATGGGACAGAATTACTGTTCTTTTAGATTATTCGAAACGCTAATGAGCCATCTTCCTCCCAATTTTCTAAGGGAATATGAATGTCGAGTGCAATTTCCAAACAAGAAATCTTGACAACTTGAACACTGGGTAACTATGAGGAAGAGCATTTCCATGGAGGGCATTGTCACCCTGCAGCCGCTTCTCCCTTCCTGCAGATGGCCTCGCCTATATGGGAAATGTGTTATCTGTGTAGTGCCCAGAGGCCTTCTGGGAAAGAGACTTCCTGACAGCTGCCCATATACTGTAATGAAACCTAGCACACAGTGTGTCCAGCTCATGGCTTAGGATAAGGCAGGAGATGGTTCTTCTCCTCCTGACTTCTAAATTTTCCCATTTCTCTAGGCTATTGACAGTGTGGCAGACCGTTCGTCTCAGTAGGTCGCTGACAGCCGGCTTGGCTAAGAAGGCATCTCCATCTGCTTCCCAGCACCTCTTCTACTTAACATGGAACCATCTATACCTGTGCTTCTATACCCATCACATGAGGTAGAGAGCTCTGAGCCCTGAAGCTTGTCCTCTGAAACCCAGACTTGGGAAAGCAAGTGGCATCCATCCACGCTGGAACCGTGGCCCCGTCCTTTGGCTGCCTTCCTTCCTTCCTTCCTTGAGAGGTCATGGGGGTTTCCTCGTGGCTTAGCTGGAGGGCACCTTGACTGAGTTGGAGGGCCTGTGTCATGAGTCAGTCATGGGAGAAGCTGCCTGGTGCTCCTACCTATGTCCTTGCTGTTGCCAAGGGCTGGAGGGCAGATTAGTTACGTGTCCTACATAGGTTCTCATGGACCGGAGGAAGCTGTGTGGAGTTAAAGGGTGAGAGCAAGCTTAGGTCCTATCTCTGCTTGGTGGAAGAATTTTCTCAGTAGCCCCAACCTTAATAATTGTCATTACAAAAACAATCATCCAGAACGTGGATCAAATATGTGTGTGTGTGTGTGTGTGTGTGTGTGTGTATATGTATTTCAACATGCTCTGACAATGTCTAAAAAAAAAAAAAATGAAAGGGCCATGGCTTTTTGCCCATTACAACTTACAAATGGCCCAGCTCTGTCAAGGGAGGCATTGAATTGGAGAAAACAGAGAGCATAGTTGTTTTTTAGCCCAGTGGGTACAGGGCTTTCTAGTAGAAACAGAGAATACAGCCCCAAAGATCGTCAGTGACGTTCCCTGAGACCATGGCTAATTCTGTAGCCTTTAGCTTACCACCCCAGTTCTAGTATGCTTTTTTTTAAAAAAAGATTTTACTTATTTATTTATTTATTTATTTTATATATATGACAACTACACTGTAGCTGTCTTCAGACGCACCAGAAGAGGGCATCAGATCCCATTACAGAGGGTTGTGAGCCACCATGTGGTTGCTGGGAATTGAACTCAGGACCTCTGAAAGAGCAGTCCTCTTAGCTGCTGAGTCATCTCTCCAGCCCCTCTAGCATTCTTTTTATTGCACAGCATTATATCCTGCATGCCAATTGCTCCTATCCTCTCTGAGTCCACCTTGTCATTCCCCCGGCTCTTTCATCTGTGAGTTCAATAATACATGGATGTACAAGTACTGTGTGTTTTTAGCATTTTCAGAAAGTCAATACAGCCCCTGACACCAAGGGGCGTAAAAGTCACAGCTCTCCCCTCTCAGGACTTCAGTCCAGAGAAAAGAAAGGCCTGAGAGTAGGACCTATGGAGGCTCAAAAGCTGCAGCTCATTCCAGGTTCCCCATTTGCTAGGTAGCCATCCTGGTAGGTAGAGATGCTTGTGTGTTATCAATGGTCTGCTGGGATCACCTGCTTGCCTACTAGTGAGAAAGAACAAGTGAGCATGTTGCCTTTCAAACTCAGAGGAAGCTTGGTGACCCTGTGGAACCCCACCAACACCTTATCAGGAAATAAGGTACCACACCCCCCCCCCAAAAAAAACAGCCCAAAGAAGTCTGGAACCTTCTCCACAGCTCAGCAACTTTTATATCCCTCCCTAGCTATATGGAATGATAAAAACCAGAGGTCATTTTGTGTCTATATGTCAGGGGCTCGATGTATACTACTATTTGATGATGTACTCTACTATCTCAGGTAAGTTCTAAGTACTTAAGATAGCCGTAAGTTATTTGACATTATAAGTGTGCCTCGAGATAAGCACCATTAATGATCTCACATGTATGTGCATGTGCACACGCGCACACACACACACATCACGGATAAGTACTGAGAAAACAAAAAACAAAAAAGCAAGTAACATCCTCTGGACCTCATAAGTCATCCATGTCAGAACTATGCCAACCCCAGGAGGCTGGCTCCACAGAGAAGTTAAGCAGCACACTATAAATCCCTTTACAATCTGACGCTGACTATCTCAACAGCGCCACTGTACTACACACTGAACATATGACTTGGGGTAAATTAGCTTTCTACACCCTACGTCTTATCTAAATGTGGAGCCGATAACGACAACCACTCCACGTGACCGCTGTAAGGCTAGATTTGCTAAATGCAATTGAATTGCTTGGCAGAATTCCTAGCACAGGGATGAGGATGCTGCTCAGTGGCAGGATGCTTGTCTAGCACATGCAAGTCCCCGAGCTTAATCCTTAGAACTGCAAAATAAACAAAGAGGGGAGTGGGGTGGGAGGAGGAGAGACAGAATGGGAGATTCTGAGAGGCCAAATCTTTTAAGTTCAGACTCCACTTTAGAGAACCTGACCTAAGTTTGAACTCAGGCTGGTTGGTACCCAGCATTAGTTTCCAAGTTGCCCTCCAACAACTCCAGCCTCTAGGCTAATCCCCAACAAGACCAGCCAGTGTCTCCAGGTTCCTCCCCCAACAAGGCCAGTGTCTCTAGGTTATTTGCCCAACAAACATGGACCCCCGGGGTTACAAGCCCACCCCTGCCTAACGACCCCCAATGCAGAGGGGAGCAGAAATTAAGTTCATGATATGACTCCCAGCAGCAGCCAATTAAGTTAAAGGCCACAATAGCTTTCCAATGAGATGCTTGCACACTTACCCCTCACTTGCTGCTTACTATAAAGCCTTGCCCCAGTAGATATTCGGGGCTCCCTCTCCCCAAAACCACCCTGTGTGACTGAGGTGGGTTGGGGAGGCCAGAGCTAGCTTGAGTAGAATAAGGACCCTGTTGTAAATTACATCAGATCAGCTGTCTGTTTTGGGGAACAGGGATCACAACTCTTCCCTGGCACTACAATTGGAGTATCTAAGTCAGAAGTCCTTGCTGCCTTTAAAGCAAAACCTCAGGAGGCTGAGGAGGGAGGACCCCTGTGAGTTCAGTCTCCAGACAAAAGACAGAAGCGATTTAAACAGGAGGAGACCTGTCAAGTTCCTTGTTTGTCCATATGGGGGGGGGGGGAAGAGAGAGGTGATGGGGACTTCTGTAAGGGGTCACAGGTATGAATTTCCTCGTGTATTTATGACAAAGTTCTCAGTGCACTGGGCGGGGGGGGGGGGGAGAGTATTAGCCAATGAGCAGCAGATGAAAACTACTAGCCAGTCCTAGAGGAGCCTGGGCCAATCACAACCATAACTACTATTTTGGGTCAAGGAGATCCTAAAGTTCTGCCTTGTGCTCTTCCCTCTATGCCACCTCAGCCTGAAAAGGACTCCCCTGGGTGACTCCTTAGTCAGATACAGGGCAGAAGGAAAGAGCTGGCTTCACTCCCACTTTCATTGAGCCTCTATTGCATGAGGGTGCTGGCTAAGGCCTTCGCTCTTAATCCATGGGAGGATTCAAGGAGATTATCATTTGTTGTCCCTGTGTCTGTAGGTTGGTTTGTTTTTAAGTACCCTAAGAACTTGCTTAAGGCCATCCACCTCGCCCTCCTTTTGATCCACAGATCCCGGATTAGAACCCAAATCTATAGGTCTTAGTCATTTTTCAACTTCTATGACAAATCACAGGTGGGAAGCTTAAACAATACTTTCTTTCTCTCCGTTCTGGAGGCAGGGAAGTCCAAAGTCCAGTAGCCAGGCCCTCCTTCCTGTTGTGTGGGTGCCTGTCGGTTTCTTCACCTTTGCAGGCAGAGAATGGTGGGGAGCATGCACCCGCACACATGCGCGCTACCTCACCTGCCGAAGGTCCCACCTCTTCACCTTCTCCTTGAAGGTTTGACTTCAGCGTAGGCGTTTGCAGGCGACACCTAGCGCTGCTGCTGCTGTTCTGCTTATTTGCCACCAATCTTGCTTGGAGGATTGGCAACCGGGATTCAAAACACTTTTACAACAACAAAGCTCAGTGAGTGTCAGAGTGGGAGAGAGGCACTCTGACCTCAGTGAGGAAAGCCTGCAGGGGCCTCTCAGTTCGGTATCTACATCCCCCTAAGAGCCTTCCCGAGGCTCCCTCAAACCTCCACTCCCTTCCCGTTCTCCAGCCTGCTTAGACCAAGCTTCAGTCTAGTATGACATACCTCAGTCTTCTCTGCAGGGGAGGCAACCTGAGAGCTTCTTATAGAGCTCTTCTCCCAGTAAAAACAAGTAGACGGAGGAAAGAATCTAGGGTCTGCCTATGGCCCCCCTACACTGTATCCCAACATGGGAGGTCATGGCGGGGGAGGGGGGCCGGGGGTGGAGCAGGGGAAGGAGTAAAAAGAGGAGGCGAGACAAGGGAACAGGACAGAGGAGCAAAGAGAAGAAAGGGAAAGGGAGAGAAAGGGAGAAGAGGAGAGGGGACAGGAGGGAAGAGGCTGCTAGGACCGAAAACATACAAGAGAAAATTCACCTTTCCTCACTCTCAGGATTATATCATTCGGGAAATTTATCTTTCTTGGAGCTATTTACCCTGAGAGCTTATGAAGATTAAAGTCTGAGTGTTAGAAACGGACTTTTGAAATCGCTGTGTGTTCTCTGTTCTCCCAGACCCAGTCCTTCAGGGTCCTCTCTAGCACTGCAACAGAACTAGCAACCCCATGGCCTCCTCCTCTGCCACCCCCAACCCCTCCCAACCTCTCCATCCCTCCCACCCCCACATCTCCTGTGGATCCCTCAGAACAGTCCCCACCTGGCCTCCCTTCCTCACTGATGTCTGCATCCCAGACTCCAACTCCAGCAGGCCTTCCCAGTGACCAGCAGAGCAGGTCAAGAAAAAAGGGAACACACAGCTATTGCACTCTCTGAAAATCCAGACAGGAAACAGAAACAGAGGAACAAAACACACACTCCACAAAGACAAGCTCAGGCATAAGCACCGAACTCTGTAATTACCCCAAACCCAGATGCCTGGGCACCAGATTAAGAACATTATCAGTGACATACAGGACAACAATGGCTCCTCTAGAGCTCAGCTATTCTACCACCACAGGCCCTGAATATTCCAACACAGCTGAAGCACAAGACAAAGACCTTAAAACCAACTCTATGAAGAAGACACAGGTCTTCAAAGAGGAAATGAATAGATTCCCTTCAAGAAAGCCAGGAAAACACACACCATTGGAGATAAAGTATAACATGCTCAAAACCTGCAAATGGAAACAGAAACAATAAGGAAAACACAAACTGTGGGAGTCTTGGAAATAAAAAACTTAGGAGCTGAACAGGAAGTACAGAGGCAAGCTTCACCAACAGGGTATAAGAAGTGGAAGAGAGAATCTCAGGCAGAAGAGTGACAGTATGATCCAAGAAACGAATGCATCAGTCAAAGAAAATGTTAAATCTAAAAGATTCCTGACACGAAAAATCCAGGAAATCTGGGATACTATGAAAAGACCAAACCTAAGAATATAGGAATAGAAGGAGAAGTTCCCAGCTCAGAAGTCCAGAAAATATTTTCAAAAAACTTATAGAAGAAAATTTTCTTAACCCAAAGAAGGAGATGCCTATAAAGATACACAAAGCACACAGAACATCAAATATATTGAACCAAATATGAAAGGCCCCTCATCATATAATAATCAAAACACTAAAATACAGAACAAAGAATGAATAGTAAGAGCCACAGGGGAGAAATACCAACTAAACATTTAAGGGCAGACCTATTAGAATGATGCCCGACTTCTCAATGGAGATTTCAAATGCCAGAGGGGCTTGGACAAATGTGTGGCGGACTCTTAAGAGACCACAGATGGCCGGGCAATGGTGGCCTACGCCTTTAATCCCAGCACTTGGGAGGCAGAGACCGGTGGATTTCTGAGTTCAAGGCCAGCCTGGTCTACAGAGTGAGTTCCAGGACAGCCAGGGTTATACAGAGAAACCCTGTCTCGAAAAACCAAAAAAAAAAAAAAAAAAAAAAAAAAAAAAAGAGAGAGAGAGAGAGAGAGACAGAGAGAGAGAGCGAGAGAGAAAAAGCATGAGTGCAGGTGCGCACAGATGCCAGCATAGACTGCTATACCCAGCAAAACTTTTAATCACCATAGATGGAGAAAATAAGATATTCCGTGATAAAGTCAAACTTAAACAATATCTATCCCACAAATACAGCCTTGCAGAAGGAACTACAAGAAAAACTCCAACCCAAGGAGGTTAACTACATACATGAAAACATAGGAAATAATCTCACACCAGCCAACCCAAAAGAAGAGACACATACACACACACACACACACACACACACACACTCTTACACACACACAAAACACCACAACACCACCCACAACAACAACAACAAAATAAGAAGAGTCAACAATCACTGGCCATTGATGTGTCTCAATATCACTTGTCTCAATTCCCAGTAGAAAGGCACAGATTACCAGAATGAATATGAAGACAGGATCCATCCATCTCACACCTAGGTCATGACCTTCAAACAGGGAGGCAAAGATGATGCTGGGCAACCCTATACCTCTATTTTCATACTTGTGTGAGTGCACACGCGCACATGTATGCACGTGTGTGCATGTGTTCATCCAACATTAACAGTGCAGCGGCATTTATTAGCCACACCTTTTATTTTTTTGTCAGGACCATTTTTCTTTTCACTACAAGCATTTAAGATTCAAGATTATTACATCATAAGTTCATTGATGAATTTTTTTGGGCCAAGCATTTAAGTATTAGCAAAAAATAAAAAATAAAAATAAAACAAAAACCAAAAACATAACCAGGCCAAAACCTAGAATGTTTTGACTTAGAGCCTTCTCTGTATGGAAAGTCATTTGCCTCAGGCCACCAGGGAGGAGAGCACAGGGTATTGCCAAACAGAGAGGTTAGTTATGCCCAGAAATGGCACAGCCTGTTATTAAAAGAAGAAGAGGAACAAAGACTGTAACTAAAGAAAAATCTCTCTGTCAACCTCCCAGGGAATTTCCCCATAGCTGAAGCACCTCACTCACATGGGTCCTGGAAAGAACAGGTCACAAAGCCATGAGCAGCTTGCTGGTCTTCCCAAGGTGGTAGCTCTTGAAATATGATAAATAAGCCACCGGATGATCTAGGACAGAGTACCTAAGTATGTAGACACAGTGCCGTTTGTACCAATATCCACTCAGGTGAATAGAAGATTTTTTTTTCAAGTTGTTACTGCTCTCTGACTTGTGCCTGGTCACCTTAGAGGCCCATACAGTTCTGCATAGAGACTAAGTTGTTTTGATGCCAACACATCATGCATCCTTCAGTTCCTAGATTAAGGAGTAAGTCTGAGTAATTTTGAGATGGGAGTTGTCGGTTAATGAGTACATTTTAGGAAAAGGCCCAGTGGTTGCTTGCCTCGGCAGTCTGAGGCAAGAGGATCGATCACATGAGCTTTGGAGTTGGAAACCGGCCTGGATAACATAACAAGACTCTATCTCAAAATAAGAATACATCCCTCGAGGCTACAACCGCTATCAATGGGGGTTCCCTGGGACATTCTGGGAAGGAGTTACTGTTCTAGATTTCCTAGAGAACATTTGTGATTCAATTGAATAGGTCAAAGGAGCATGGAGAGGAGCTATGAGAGACTGACTCCTGCTAATGACTGAGCTATGTGAGACTCGCTGAGGGAAGTCACTAAAGACATGGCAGAATAGCAAGGCTTGGTTAGGAGAGGATTGTGAAGATCCCATGGAGTCACTGCTCTCGGATGGTAAACATTTATACCCAGTAAGAATTTGTTTTCTGTGGATAAACAGAGGTGGCTTCTCTCAAGAGCACTTCCTCCTAATGAGGATGCTGTGTCCACAGTGAAATGGTGAAGAATAGAGGAACACAGCAACACAATGGGCAGGATAGACTCCAGTTTGGAGAGCAGTTCTCTGATGAGAAAAATGTCAAGAAGTAACACATGTTGCAGAGAGCTCTGCCACGGAAAGCAGAGGCAAGCCTTGGCACAAACACCCCCATTGTTTTATTCTGCTAGATGGCAGGAGCTGAAGAGATGCCTCCGTGGCCGACAGTGCTCTCTGCCCAGGTATGAGGATATGAGTTCAGGACCTAGAGTCCTCATAAAAACGCTGCAGTGACCTCAAGATCCAGGTTCACAGAGAGACCTTTCTTAAGGGAATAAGGCAGAGTGTTACAGTAGGACACTGGGTATATTCTTCTGGTCACCATGTACCTGTGTACACACATGCTCTGTCTGTCTGTCTGTCTGTTCCTCCTCTCTGTCTCTGTGTCTCTGTCTCTGTCTCTTCCTCTGTCTCTGTCTGTCTCTCTGTCTCTGTCTCTCTCTGTGTCTGTGTCTCTGTATCTCTCGCTCTCTCTCTCTCTCTCTCTCTCTCTCTCACACACACACACACACACACACACACACACACACATATACATACACACACACAAATTTCAAGCAGGGCATAGTGGCTACATGTGAGAGGTACCAACAAAAGGATAAGGAGTTTGAAGCCATTCTTGGCTTCTTGACTACATAGTGATTTCATGTAGCCCCAGCAAGGGCTACATGAGACCTATTTCAAGGTAAAAATAAATAAAAATGAACTGCCACTGCAATCCCAACTTTGAGTCACCATCTACCCTGACCAGTGGCCAGCAGCACAGCACCAGAAAGGTTACATTTGCTAAGGACTGGAGTAGCTGTCAGCATCCTTGAGCAAGAAGAAATGAATGATCTAGTTGGGTAGATTGATTTGTTGAGATATAATGCTAATACACACTTAATAGAATTCAGTATGATATAAACACACATACACATATATATGTATATACACACATATATGTATGCAAATATGTGTATATATATCTGTATATATTTATATATACTTATAAATATAGACATATATACAAATGTATATTTATGCTGGGAAAGGGAAAACTTACTGAGGCTTGGTCTGTCATTATAGTAACTGTCCTGAAGTGGTCTAGAACCGAGTGTGCAACATGTCAGAGGAAAGCCTGTCTCTAATAGGTGCCTCTGGTGATATAAAGTCTTAGGCGGGCTCTCTGTGGTGCTCCCTGCTACCTGCCAGTCCTCTTCCCACTAAGTCACGGGGAACCAACACATTTCAAAATAAGAATCTGAGGCAGAAAGTTAGTTTAATAAGAGGTTTCCCTTTCGTCTTAAGAACATGACATTTCGTACCCCACCGGGGCCCTGGTCTTCTAACGTGCTCTTCTTAAAGCTCTTGGCAAGTCTTTTGGATGAAACATTTTGTTTACAATATAGTCCAATAAGCTGGTGGGGGAGTAGGCTGCAAAGCAGACCCAAAGGTAAGCCATTGACCCTGGGCAATAAAAGGGAGAGGGGTTCCTGGCAGAAATGGCATGCTGGATATCCACCAGCACAGGGGTGACGTCTGGGCTGATATTCTCTTGCAAGGCCGGGACCATGAGCTTCTGTGTACGGACATAGTCCTGGCTGTAGTCCTCCTCAATCTCTTTGGAAAAGTCGTCCAGGATTTCCTTCTCCATTTTATCCCAACTGTCCTGTGAACCCGCGATATCTGCAACACATGAAGAAAGGAAGGCTCAGATGCTGGGGAGACCATGAACCACCTTCTGCTGGGAAAGATAGGTGCCTGTGAAAGCCCTTTTTAAAGGCCAATTTCCTTTTATTTTTTGAGATTATAATACAGTTCCATCACTTCCCTCTCCTCCTTTTCCTCCCTCTAAGTTCTCCCATATATCTCTCTCCTTGAACTTTTTCAGATTTATAGCCTCTTTTTACAGAGTCCATATAATGCTACACATAGGTATGTTTTCAAAGATGACCACTTAGACATGTCAGAGTAGAGGGAGAAAGCCTCGTGGGCTCCCAGACCTATGCAAAGAACTACAGGCAGCTAAGGAATGCTGAGAGCGAGGGAGAGAGTATCCCCCAGGGAAGTAGACACCAATGAGTCATCTACTGGTCATCTATGTGCATTCTGTTTACAGTGAGTGCTTTCAAATATCACTGATTTGCGGTTCCAAATCTGCATGTGACACTGGAGAAATGACTCAGTGGTTAAGAGCACTTCCTGTTTCTGCAGGAATTTAAATCCTTTAAATTTAAATATGGATGGTTGGAATTTCCACAAACTGAATAGCCCAGCTAGTGAGCAATCAGTCCAAAATGAGAGCAGTGGACTCTTCAAGGTTCCCTCTTAGACCCTTCTCAAGTGCCACTGTCCTTGCTAAGGGCAGGTTCATTCTGCTTGTTTTGAGCACTTAACTCTCTGGTGTCAACGTTTTTGTTCAACATTGTGTGTATGTATGTGTGTGTGTGTGTGTGTGTGTATGTGTGTGTTATATGTATGTGTAAGTATATATATATACATATATATACATGTGTGTATATATATGTGTGTAAATGTGTATATGTGTGTGTGTCTCTCTGTATGTGGGATATGTATGTGCTTCTCTGTGTGTAATGTGTGTGTGTGTGTGTGTGTGGTGTATTATGTATCTCTGTGTATATAATGTATATGTGTGTGTGATGTATCCACATGTGAAATGTCTATTCTTTTCATTATATAGCTTTACATTGCAAAAATATTGCCAAAACTTCTAGATATTACAATGAAACTCTGTCTTGTTTTTTCTTTGCAGATCTTACAGACATGGCTGACTGGAGCATACTAGCACATGTCTTTTGATGGTAATTATATGTGTAAAACAATGTCTATGATGTAGTAGCTAATATATGATCTATTCTGTGATCATAAATATGTAACTACATACACACAGCATGCACATATAACTTATTAAATATACAAACAGTACCTACTTCTGTACTGAGAATTTAGTATGCAGCTTAAAATATCTTCTGTAATTTTAAACATTAAATATGTTTTTAATATAATTTCAATACATGTTTAAATTTTATTATGTAAATGGCATGATTAGGTAGAAATATATCTTAACATGCCTGCTCATTACATGAAATTAAATAAAATATATTTGCTTTAAAACATAGCAGCAATGCCTGCTTATTTTATAAGTGAGTAACGAGGAGATGTGAACATTTTTAAAACCAGTCTTCTTTGATGTGACTAACAGTTTTGCATGCCCCTCTGCACTTCCTCCTTATTCATATAGTTATGCGTACAGAAGCCTACATTTTCTTTTATCAAGAAGGAACAACAACAACAGAAAAGGTTGTATTCTGCATTTTCCTGGTCGAGGGCTATATGAATGTTGTGTATGGAGTGGGGATAGCCCTTGTGCCAAAATGCTCATGTGCACACGAGAGGACAACTTGGAGAATCAGTTCTCTTTTCCACCATGTGGGTCTTGGGGTTAGAATTTAAGTCATCAGGCTTGGCATCAGATGGCCTTATCCACAGATTCATCTCTCCCACCTCTTCCTAGACTAACCATATTTGAGAAAACACTCTATAGTGCCTCCAATCCCACCCCCTATGGGTGACAAAGCCACCAGCCTTTTGTCAACCATCACCTATTACTTTAGGCACACATCGCCCAGCAATCCCCTGGCACTGTGGAGCTACACACTGTCAATCCAACCTGCATCAAAATCCCCTCTTTGCTTTATATGAGCTCGGTGGCTAGGATTTTTCTCACTACAAGAAAAATAAGGAGATTTTCCATTGCCTCCTCCATAGATGAGAACTGAGTGAAACGGTACAGGAAACTAGCATGTTTAATACATGCTAGGCATGCAACACCTTGGCTATTTTTATTGTAGGACATTATTAGAAAAAAATATAATCAGTGTCCTTGACTGTTTTCAGAAGCTCCACCTCAAGTTTCTTTGTAAGTCCCCTTCTTTCTCCCATCTCCAATTAAATAAGAACACAGGGCATAATCCTCTAGACTAACCTTTGTTCTTTGGCTCCCTGCCTCCAGGGAGCTCAGCAGTTATCAACTACAAATGGAGATAGCCTGGTATGGAAGACAGAGCACAAATGGAGGCACTGGAGATCTGTCCTCAGACTCCTCCTCATTATGTTATGCCCGGAGCCGGAGCCTGCACTGAGATGAATTACCCACCTTGCCTTACTGTTCTCACCTGAAGTGTGTCAATTTACTCTGTCCTGTATATATTTAATAAAGAACTAGATGAGATTCCCAACAGAAAGATTACATTTTAAGAAGATGGAAATGCTGAGTTTACCAGTTTGCTCATTGTACAGTATAACACACACACACACACACACACACACACACACACACAATTGCATGTGCACAATGACTTCAGCTACACCCAACATAGGTGACTTGTAAAATTATAGTGTTGGACAGAGGAATCTAGTCAACCATGGGAATGCACATATTAGTCCTCCAAGCCAGTGAAGCCAAACTTCTGTCTGAGGGTGGACAACTGGACATAAACCTTCAAAGAAAGCCAACACGCCAGACAGTGGCAGCGCACACCTTTAATCCCAGCACTTGGGAGGCAGAGGCAGGCGGGTTTCTGAGTTCAAGGCCAGCCTGGTCTATGAGTGAGTTCCAGGACAGCCAGGGCTACACAGAGAAACCCTGTCTCGAAAAGCCAACACATGGAGAATTCATTCAAAAGGTTGTTCAGTTGTATGTATATTTATGTATCCCCTGCAACTCAAGGACTTAGACGCTTGTTCCTTTGGGGAATCCTCCAGAAGGACCAGACCTGACTCCCAGCTTCTCTGCAGGGGTGGAGTCCTAAAGTCTACCCCTCCACACTGATCAATCCTTAGGACTTTTGTGTTTGTCTCCCCCATTCCCCCAGCCCCATTTAAACATCCAAATTGGGGCTAGAGAGATGGATTGCTCTGCAGTTAAGAGTTCTTGTTGCTATTGCAGAGAGCCAGAGTTCACTTCCTAGCACTGATACAGGGTGGTTTACAACTGCCTACAACTTCAGCTCCAGGGGATCCAACATCCTTTTCTGTTCACCTCCCCCCCCATACACCTGAATGCATGTGTATGCACACACAGTGTTGACACTCACACATAAAAATAAATTAAGCATAAACTATTTAAAACACTCAACAAGGTCAGCTTCGAACTTCGCTCATACTGAATCAAATGAGTCTTCATTCCCAATGCCTGGGTATGTTCATCTCCGATAACCCTGGAGGGTTCAGTGGCGTCACGACCGATCAAGGCGAACGCCAGGGCCCCTCTCAGAGTGACTGTTAAACAGAGGAGCTCTCGCGCTCAGATACCTACTTGTTCTGAAGGCTCCAGGTTGGATGGTAACAACTTTGACTCCCCATTTGTCAAGCTCCTGTCTGAGGACTGCCGAGAACATGGTTATAGCTGCCTTCGTGGAGACATAAGCTGAATACATTTGAAGTGGAACCGAGCCTGTGGGAAGAATGGGCAGAAAAAAAAAATAGGGGTTGATATTTTCATCCATTCACCCAATAAATATTGAAAGTATCTAACTGTATACCAGGAACTATGTCACAGTGGCCAGGTGAGCAAAATGTATCCAGGGCCCTGCTGAATCCAGGTGAACACATGTTCTTGGTTGGTTACAATATCACGGGACCTTCCAGGGTTCTAATACGTGGGTGTATTTATTTCTAAATGAAATGTGATTGGTGTGGGAATGACAGCATCTGCCCACTAGCTCATGGCCTTCAGCTTTAGCAACTTTCATTCTGAAGTTCAACCTAACGTATCATTTTTGGGAGGTTGGATGAGGTCCACCCTTCAAACCACCATGGCACTATCCACCAAATAAGACTCGATACTAGTTGCAACAAGGAGCAACATATACTTTGGTGGACTATGGGGAATTTCTGAAGAGAACATGAGAAATATCTTAGTCTGTGATAGAACAATTATTCATTGTCCTGCCTATATGACGTTTAGCTTAGTATACTGAGCCTTAAGGTGGGCTGGGTTGCAGGGCAAGGAGGGAGCTTTACAAGTGGGTCTCAGCAGAAATATGAAAGTGTGAGTTATCTCTTTGGAATAAAGGGCCCTGAAGATGTGATTAAGATGCTATGAGTACTAGGCAAAGTTGTCAGACTAGAACTGAGCTTTAAGAAGCTGGAGAGATGGCTTAGTTGGTGAATAGCTTACCATGCAACCATGGGAACCTGAATTCAAACCACACACACCCCAGAACACACGTAAAATCCAGGTGTGATAGTGCATGTTTATAATCCCAGCACCAGAGAAGCAGAGACAGGCAGATTCCTAAAACGCATTGGCTAGCCAGCCCTGTGGAGCTGATGACCCTGTCTCCACAAGAATAAGGTGGAGAATGATTCAAGAGGAGCCCTGACGTCCAACCCTAGCCTCTTCATGCACCTGCACACAGATACACACACTTGTACAAGCATGCACACACACCTCACACACATGTACACACAAATAAATAATCACAACGAACAAATAATAAATAAATGAAATGGAATGGGTCCTAAATCCACACAGGGGTGTTTTTATAAGAAAGCAAAGGATGGGACACCAGAGGCGCAGAAGGGAAGGCTATGTGAGAACAGAGGCACGTGTTTGAGGTCTGCTGGGAGAAGCCCAGCAGAAAATGGAAGCAGTGAGGTTAAATTCTCCTCTGGTGACTTCAGGAGATGCAGCCCTACTAAGCCTTTCATTCTGACTTGAGGCCCTCCAGAACCATGAAAGAATACACTTCTGCTTTTAAGTCACTTGGTTTCTTATAGGAAGCTGATCCAGGTACATTCCAGGTGGGAAAATGGCACCATGGGGGAATGCAAACATCCAAGGCTCAAAGCACCAAGGAAGCATGACAACATACTCAGGAAAACAGGAACCAGAACTCGACGTTTAGCGCTATGGAGGATCCTCCTGGCCCAAGGAGATCCACTTGGTGAATGCCTGAACTGATGCAGTTATACAGTAAACTACAACTCAGCCACTAAAAGACATGAACTTAGTATGTGCAGCCACAGGGAGGTCTCAGAGGAATGATAGTGAGGGAGGGAACCAAGCAAAATTGGGTGTGCGCTCTTTGTTATCACTGTATTCATGTAAATTCTAAAAGGTGTAAACTAATCTTTAGTGAGGGAAACATACCACTGGTCACATGCTAGATGGAAGAGCTACAGACTTGGTTGTATTTCCTAAAATTTAGATATTGAACCTCAAGCCTGGAGACATGGCTCGTTTAAGAACACACAGTGCTTGTTGAAGAGAATCTGAGTTCAGTTCCCAGCACCTAGGTTAGGCCATTTGTTCATGACTCCCTGTAACTACAGCCCCAGGGAATCTGATGCCCTCTTCTCACCCCTCGGGGCATGATACCCACATGCTCATGTACGTACACATCAACACAGGCACATTCACAATTAAAAATAAAAGTAAAACCTTCAACTGGACACTAGACCCTAGTAGGATTGTATTTGGAGACAGAGAGTTGGGAACATGATTAAGTCAGAAGGACGGAGCCCTCATGGTGGGGTTAGTGGCCCTTTAAAGTGAGACACTAATAGTTTATTCATTCGTATTCTCTGTCTCTGTCTCTGTCTCTGTTTCTATCTTTGTCTCTCTGTCTGTCTCTCCGTCTGTCTGTCTGTGTCCACAATATAAGAACACATTGAGAGGATAGTGCCTACAACCTGGAAGGCAGCCCTCACCAGAACCCAATCCTCTCAGCATCTTGACTTCAGACTTTAGCGTCTAGGAACCGAGGGAAATACATGACTGCTGCTTCAGCCGCCCAGTCCGTGGTATTATGTTATGGCTGCCCATGCGGGCTAATTCAGGAGATGACATGGAGCAAGAAAAGGGGATTAGAAAGGCATGTAAGGAATCTTCTAAGTGGGTTGGTTGTAATGCCAGCGTGGTGGGGATGTGGGCGTGTCTAAAGTTACCTGAGTGAGTACTTTAAATATTAGCTGTCTGGTGTACATCCATGACATCACAACTCTTAAGACTTAGAGAGGGGAAAGCTTCAACAGCCTATGGGCCTTCTAGCAACTGTAACAAAGGCTAGCCATATGTGCCTATTATACTATGGTAAGCCCTGCAAACTGGTTAGTAGGTCACAAAAATGGCAGGGTTGTGTGGTCAGCATCATAGATCCAACCCTGCACGGATATTCCGTGTTAGTAATGAAGACCTCTGTTGGGGTCAGAGATGATTGACTGGGATTGGATTGAGGAGTGCTTGGATTTGTTCGTAAAGCTCATGTATGTGAGTGTGCATGCATGAACACATTCCAGAGATGATTTGCTCCTGATGACTCTGACCTAATTAATAATTTCATCCATTGGAATCAAAGCTGGAGTGGATTTCAGAAGACAGTGAACTGTAGAATTTAGGGATGGATTGGAAGAAGCCAGTCACTCAGAGTATAGTTTTGGCGCTGTATCTTGCCTTTGACCCTTCCTTTTGATACTCTTCTCTTCTTCCTGGCCACCATGAAGTGAACAACCTCTTTCTCCACAGATTTCTACTGCCAGGATGTTCTGCCTCATCACTGGTCTGGAATCAACAGAGCCAGGGACTATGGACTGAAACGGTGAGCTCAAAAAAACACATTCTTCCTGATAAATTGTCAGCCATTTAGTCATGGTGACAAAAAACAGACTAACTCAGGATCTTAGGGGGATTGGCCAAGAGTAAAATAACTCACAGCATGTTTCTGGTCTGAAGTCACATGCTCCTCTCTCACCTGACCTGTTAGACTTTCTAATTTGTAAATTTTAATTTAGATTTTATTGTAGTAAAAACACTGTCTTAGTTTTGTTTCTGTGGATGTAATAAAGACACTCTGAGCAAAAACAACTTAGGGGAAAAAATGGGTTGCTTGGTTTATACTTCAGGTGATAATCTGTTATCGCATGAAGCCAGTGAAGAAATTCAAGCAGGAACCTGAAACAGAAACAGATGCCACTTCCTGGCTCATCCTTTGCTACTTTTCTTGGACAACCCAAGACCATCTGCCTAGGGAACGCCGCTGCCCAGAATAATCTAGGCCCTCCCACATCAATTAATAATCAGCACATCCCTCTCCACGCACACACAGATATGTTCACAGACCAATCTGATCTGGGCAATGGCTCTTTCAGATAACTCTAGGCTGTGTCAAATCGACAGGCAAAGGCCAAATGCTCTTTTAGCCACTTTTAAAAGGTAGAGTGTTGGTAATATGATTAACGTTGCATACCAGATTTATAGAACTTGCCCATCATGCATTACTGGGACACTAAAAGATCTGTTATTGGCTGGTTAAACAAAAATCCCTTATTATGATCTAAATGTGTTTCCCCAAATTTTACATTGAAGTAGTAAACCCCCAATGGGACTGTGTTTAGGGATGGGGCCTCTAAGGAAGTAATTCAGATTAGATGAGATCACAAGGAGGAGAACCTAACATCCTAATGTCAGGTGTCTCCCCCCCCCCATTGGTGATGTGTAGAGATAATAACCAACTTCAAGCTAAGAAGAGGGCTCTCACCAGCCACACTATGCACTTATACTTCAATGTGGGACTCCAGAGCCATAACTATATATCTCGTATTTAAGGCACTTGACCTGTGGTATTTCATGATGATAGCTTTGGTTGACTAACACATCCTGTCAACAGTATGACTTTTTTTTTATAACCAGCTACATACAGGACCATTGACTCTTCCCACCTCTCCTAGGTCATGATAGCAAACTTATTTATGTACACACTATGAGCATGGTCCCCGACACAATCCTCTCAACCTCTGTTCTGTCTCTCTCTCTCCTTCTCCCTTCCCCTCTCCCTCTTTCCATCTCTCCACCTCTGTTACTGTCACTCTCTCTTTCTCTCCGTATGTGTGGTATGTAGAGTATGTACTGTGTATGTATGTGTGTTTGTGCACATGTGCACGAAGGTACATTCCCACATGTGTTTACATGTGTCTGGAGGCTTCCTCTGACACTCCTCCCATTGTTTTTAGAGACCGGGTCTCTCAATAAACCTGAGATTACTGATTGGCCAACAGGCTAGCCAATAAGTTCCAGTAATACCCCAGCACTGGGGCCATTGCCCACTAATCACTTGGTTTTTATGTGGATCCGAACTCAGGTATTCATGCTCGCAACTGAGGCAGGTCCCCAGCCCTACCTCCCCTGCCTCTGTGACCCACTCAGGACCTTGTCTCCTGTCTTGGGTCCCCTGCTCATCAAGTAAATAAACTGATAATGTGAATTTGCCCCTCCCTACAAATAGGCTGGAAGTTGCTCATGCCCGATGCCCTTGGTAAGTTAGTAATGCATCCTAAGGTCCTACTGGCCAGTCTTGATTTGTTTTAGTGTCTTTAATTATGCATACGTGTCTGTGTGTTGGCATGGGCATGTGCATATGAGTACATGAGCCCATAAAGGCCAGACAGTCACCCTGAATAGGGAGTCGCAGGCAGTTGTGAGATGCGGATACTCAGTGTGGGTACTGGGGACCTAACTTGGTCCTCTGCAAGAGCAGAAGGAGCTCTTAACTACTCCCCAACCCCAGAATCACCCCCACCCCTTTTTAGCTTGAAGCTAAGGTGTGTTTATATGTGAATTAAGGGAGATGTTTTCAAACAAATTCCCTGGAAACACAGCAGGGGGCAGAACACAGTAGCCTTTCCCAGAGATTACAGGAGAAAGGCTCCAAGGTCACTGTGGCTCATTCACACCCCAGTATAACTCCTAGCTGAGCTACCCAGACCTAACCTCAGGAAAGCACCATGAGGTCTCTCACATAGCTTTTCATTCATCCAAAATGGGCTTAAATTGACTCTGGGAACAGAGTCCATTCCTCTGGCTCCCTTTCTCACACTGAATCACAAACCCCTCCCATGAGCTCAGGAGTCAGGCTTGTTGCTCCCTGTGAAGAATCAGCAGAAACCTCAAACAGCCTTTGAAGGTCTCTGAGACTCTAATGAGCTGCTAGGTACCACACCAAAATCAAGCTCCAGCACCTTGTTCTAAAAAGAGTGAGCAAGAGCTGCAAGTTCTCAGGTCTGGGGGTGGGACCCAGAAAATCTGTTATTATGATAAAACACATAACAGGAACATCATATTACACAATGCAAAGTTGGCTATAATGAATAGCTTAAGGTGTAGGATTCTGCAGCATTTAGACCATTCAGCTCTCGGCCTCCATCATCAAGACCATTCAGTGTCTCCATCTGTTACTTCTATCTGTTAGAGTCTCATCACCTCAGAAGGAAAGGCTGCAACCATTAGGCCGTCATTCCTCTGTCAACCCCATTCTACTTCCTGGCTCCATGGATTCCCCCATTGCTGACAGTTCACAGAAATCGAATTGCATGCTGCTTGGCCTTCTGTGTCTGGCTTCTGTCTAGAAATCATGGTGCTGATGTTTCAAGGTCTACCTACAGTGTATAGTGTCTTCAAGGCTTAGCCACGTGGTATTGATGGGAATCAATAGTTCAGTACCTTGTTAATGTTCTGGGTCTATTATGTATCCCGTCTGTGATCCATGGATGGGTTGGTTTTCCCTTCTGCTCATGTGAGCAATGCTGCCATTCACAGCTATGTTCCAGTGTCTATTTGAGCCCTTGTTTGCTATTCTTTTCAGTATATGCCTAGGACTAGAACTGCTGGGCCTCCTGTTGTTCTCTGTTTAACTTCCTAAGGGACTGGTTAATGGTTTCCACAGCAACTGCCCCAGTTTCAGTTCCCACCAGGAGGGGATGAGGATTCCTCCAGTCCCTCCACATCCTCACCAATGGATGGGTTCTTTCTCTTCTTTTCTTTTCCCTTCTTTTCTTTTCTGTTCTTTTTTAGCTTTGATTGGGGCACAGTGATGGGGTACTGCATGTTCTATACTTAGAGAGCACATTTGTCCTTCGTTCTGTGGGGAGGGATCTACATGCATACATTGATGCTGCCTAACTTGCTTTTGGTGGTGTTTCAACCAAGATGCCTTCCCAATTCCTGGCTCAGGAGGAATTCCAGACTCAAAGGTCTGGGTGTCTGTGAATCCTCCCTACTCTATGGAGAGAAAACAGTACGAGGTGGGGGAGGAGGGGAGGGGGCGAATGTCCTCTGAGCAAGGTAGCCACCATATGGACGGGTGACAGAGTACAAGGCTTTGTCACCAGAAGAGATAGGTATAGCTATTAGTAGGGATTCAAGGACATGGGTGTTTCTAAACTCCCCACTAGCATAGCCTCCTGTTCCAAGGGTCAAAGATACCTCTGAGTGTCTTTGAGACTGCCCAGGTTCTCCATTAACTCCATATGATAGCTGATATTAAAAGCAGAGATAAGAGAGCAGCCTACCCCTTGTTACCAGCTGATAACAAAAGAGCAAGGTTCAGAGCCTGCCTGATACGGGGGCCCTGAAGCCTAAGTCCATTTCCGACAAGAATGTTCTCAGTCACGGACTGTGCAGCTGTGTACAAATATTTACTCTGATTTCCTAAAAAAAGAAAACTTGCCTGGAAACGCTTTTAAATCTCACCTCCCCCCCCCCCACATACACACCAGACAGTTACAGATCTTTCCCAATTCTTTAAATATTTGGTTAAATACTGACCCAACTGCCTTGCTGGGATTAGAGTTGGAGAGCTAAACTTAGGGTGGGAGAGATGATAAATATGCCACTACAAGGAAGTATGTCTCAGAGTGGGCCTGTGCTCTGTTCCCCCACCCCTCTTTATTCTGTAGGGAGAAAATTCAACCTAGATTGGAGGTTCCAGGAATATCACTCAACTAAGAGGTGGAGTAGACCCCAACTTCCTAACTTCCAGGTTTTGACAGAGAGGAAATGCTTGATAACTTGCTACAGAGCCATCATCCATCAAGAGCCTAGGGCAGAAGGAAATACCCAAGGAGAGAGGAAGGAGTCAGGGAAGGAATTAGTGAAGAGGAGGGTGAGTGAAGAAAGGAGAGATGGGAGGTTAGGGAAGCTGAGTGCTTCTTCAGTCTGTTTTGCGAGAGCACAGACAAGAAATCAATATGGCCAATGGTGTGAACCATCAATCCTTCCTCCTCTACTTACTCTTGCCGCCTAAGGAAGGCCGAACCTTTTGAGGTTCTCAGATCATTGAACAGCTAAGAATCAGTAAAATGAACATGCTGGAAGTGTCTGTAAAGGAGAACATAGGAATCCGAGAAGGGAAGAGCCAAGAATTGGAAGCCAGAGAGGTTAGGGAAGGAAGCTGACCAGAGGTAAGGTGGCTACCCCTGAGAATACTTGGAAAAGCAGAGACAACTCTGAAGGGGGATTTGCTTTAAAGAAGGTTCGTGTATGAGACTTTCCTTCTCCACCATCTTTCCACTAAGTGTTTAGGAAAAAAACCTTCTCTATGGTTGGCTTTGTGGGATAATTAAAGAACTAGTCACTAATTCAGCAATGTGTAAAGATTAGTAGTGGGCTGGCTGGTGAGATGGTTCAGCAGGTAGAGAGGCTTGCCTCCAAGCCTGAAGACCTGAGTTCAATCCCTGGACCCCCATGATGGAAGGATAGACTCGACTCCCCAAAGTTGTCCATTTGACCACAAACTCACCATGATGCATGTGCAACCCCCCCACATACACACACACATATACATAAACACAATTTAAAATAAGAATGAGGTGAGTTAATAGATTAAAGAATAAAGAGATATTTTCACATATAGCCACATTGCATAAAAGTAGGAAGGCTGAACTTTCAATTTGGAAAATAAGGTTTAGGGTTGGCATGGCACATAACCTTGAGTGCAGATAATAGAGCTTCTCTCGAAGAGAGAGCTAAATCAAGACCATAAGGCACGTTTGTTACTGCAAAAAGAATGTTAGGTATCTAGCTGAGAGATGAAGCTAATGGAAGATACTATCCAAGACATTTGCTCAGTCCATTTAGGTGCAGTGAACTGATAACAAAGGAACAAGGTTCAGAGCCTGACTGACTCGAGACCCCTGAAGCCCGAGTCCGTTCCCGGCAAGGGTGTTCTCAGTCATTCTCAGTCACAGACTGTGCAACTGTGTACAAATATTTACTCTGGTTTCCTAATAAGAAAACTAGCTGGGAAATGCTTTTAGATTCCCCCTAACCTGGACAATTACAGATCTTTCCCAATTCTTTAACTATTTGGTTAAATATTGATCCAACTGCCTTGCTGGGATTAGAGTTGGAGAGCTAAACTTATGTGGGAGATAAGATGAATAGGCTACTCCAGGGGAGTGTGTCCACCATTTTGGTAGAACGTATAGCTGTATCCTTCTTGTAGAGAAGCAGTGCCAGGCCTAGAGGCATCTAATCTGCCACCCATGTCAAGCCGGGTGTATGAGCTCCCGTTGCTGCTAGAACAAACCAGCACCAACCTAGACAATGTCTGGGGGAGATGTCTCACTTTGCTCATCAGACCAGTGGCCTCCTCAGAGCAGCTCTGGTCTCCTGGGTGCTCTTAGCTGTGCAGCCACAGACGATTGGAATAGACTTCTTGCCTTGCAGCTCAACTCTTCCTGGCTTGTAGAGAGATCCACAAAGGTAACAGAGATTGGGAACTCCAGATCCACATAGGTAGGATTGCTTTTGGAGAGCAGACGCTAGTGACTGGCTCCCTATGCCTCCCTCCACCATCTCTGCTTCAAAACAAGAAGCCAGTAGAAGCAGACCTTTCCAAGATAACTTTTGTATCACTTTTACCAAGAGCTCCATCAAGTTGATGACATACTAAATGTTGACTCCCATGGATGTATAAATTATGGGTTACACTTATCTTTTTTTTAAAAAAAAGAATACTTTTATTTACTTGTATATCTATGTGAATTTCTGTGTACCTCATACATGCAGAAGCCTGCAGAGGTAAGAAGAAGGTATCAAATCCCCTGGAGCTGGAGTTACAGGGGGTTGCGACCCATCATGTGGATCCTGGGGTTCAAATTCAGATCTTGAACAAGAGTGGTAAATGCTCTAACCATTGAGCAACCTCCCCAGCCCCACCCC
>JADRCD010221400.1:0-20326 GCA_019843815.1 Montemys delectorum
GGAAGAAGTCTTTGTGCAGTAGATGAGTTCTGATTCTTTTGGGGGTATTTGCATAGCATTTGCCTTCTCCGGAGTGTATGTAACAGCCATTTTCTATGTGTTACATGTGGCCCAGGCAGGGACAGATTTCCAGTCTTTCTCTGACAACTTGCTCCTTTCATATATGAATCTTTTAACAATTATGTTTATGTGAGGCTGAGAGATGGCACAGCAGTTCCGAGCACTTGGTGGTCTTCCAGAGGATCCAGCTTAGCTTCCCTGTACCCGAGTGGTGGCTTATAGCTGTAATAATTCCAGTTCCAGGGAATCCAACACCTTCTTTTTTCCATCCACATAGGAAAAGCACATATAAGCAACACAAAAGTAAATAAATCTTTGGAATTACATTGTGGTGTGTGTGTGTGTGTGTGTGTGTGTGTGTGTGTGTGTGTCGGGGCATGTGTGTTGTGTACGTGTGTGTATTTGGTGTGGTATGTGCATGCATGAGCTTGCCTGTAAACTTTCCATTACCCTGTACCTTCAGCTCACCAATAACTGATGAAGGCTCCTCTACTCTCCAGACCCCTTTCCTGTTCAGTTGTTTTTTTAAAGAAGAATAAACAGCCAGAGCGCACACCCTCCAATGTAAGAGATCCTGGCTAGCAAGCATAATTTTCATATGTGCCCTATAGAAGTATCCACCCACAGATTTCCTCTTGCTGAGGACCCTGACCCCTAAGTTGGGCTCTTTCCTTCTTGTGTATTGGGTTGTGGTTGGAAGCAGGGTGTGTGTGTGGGGGTGGGGGGTGGGGGGGATCAGGAAGAGCATCTCCTCGGACGTGTGCTTCTCCTAAGTACTGGAACTCTCTTTCAGCATCTTCCGTTCTCTTTCTCTGCTCTCTGTGTGACTAATCTGTTTAGCAAGTATTTTCCATGGAGCGGAGGCTTTATTGGCAGAACTACTAACTTTAATAGCAGGAGTTTAGCACAACTCAGCTTGTAAAAACCTCAGTTCCCCCTTTCAAAGCCTCCACTTGTAAAACCGTCCATCAGCCCTCACTAGCCTCTTTAATGAGTGTTTTCCTTTTTCTTTTTCTTTGTTTGCAGGTTGTTGTTTGTTTATTTTTGTTTTGTGAAACAGGGACTCCCTCTCTCTGTGAGACCTACAGTGGCCTCAAACTCAAAATCCCCTTGCCTCAGGCTCTAGAGTGCTGGGATGACTGGCTCGCACCACCAAGACATGCCTCTCTTCTTATTTATTTACTTATTTATGTATTTATGTATTTATGTATTTATTTATTTATTCATTTTTGAGACAAAGTCTGGTGTAGCAGCTCAGGCTGCCCCTTGAACTCTTTTGTGCAGCCAAAGTCAGGTAACCTTGACTTTCTGACCTTCCCTCCTCCATCACCCAGGTTCTGAGATTACTCCTGTTCTCCACCATGCCTTGTTTCATTTGACACCCGGATCAGATCCATGGCTTGGTGCACTTTAGGCAAACACTGTTCTAAGCTGCAGCCCCAAGCCCCCTCTCTGTTCTCGGAAAGTTTAATCATGAGTCAGAGTCAGCCTTTTCTTTCTTTCTTTCTTTCTTTCTTTCTTTCTTTCTTTCTTTCTTTTTGTACTTGAGGTTACTCAAGATGTCTTAAGCTTGGGAATGGGACCTAGGAATCCTGAAGAATGGGGAATTCTCTAGAACCTTGTAATATTAGTACTTTCATAGAAGAAAATCTGTACAGCAGGAAAGAGCCATAATATAACGGCATGAGCAATACCCTGTCCTGCCCTTTAGTTTCAATGTACTTTAAGTGTCGTTTGTGGTAAAGCATGACATGGGACAAATGTATTATTTACTTACTCACGTCCGTTACTCTCAACCCTGGCAATTCTAAAGTGAGATTGGATACACTTTTGCATCTCTGGCCTTTGCTCTGTACCTGCCTTCCCTTAGACCAGATAGATGATAAACAGCATGTCTAAACATGACAATGTCTCCTCCTTTGCTCCCTTGAGATTGATTCTTTCCTCATGCCTTTGACTTATCCTGTCTTTCTTTCTAAGTTTATATTACCTCTAAAACGTGTGGAAAATTGAACTTCATTCTATTTAAAGAAAGACAATCTGCTTTTTCCAAATTGTTATTCCCCCCCCCAAAAAAAAATCAAAGCTAAAACAGTTTTCATGTGTGCCAGCACTTCGAGCCTGAGAATATGGTACTAAAATTAAGAATGCACATATGCACCTGTAGCTGCCAGACATTGATTATTTATTGCTTTCCAAAATGCCATTGTCAATATTATTCCCCATTAGAAGTATGGAGGAAAAAAATATGAAAGAGTTCTAGAAAGTACCAGAAGTGATTTTGCAGCCTTGGGGCAGAATGGAAGCGCTTAACCCACTAATCCAGGATGGCTGCTCAGGGAGTGCTCAGCTGCTTCTCAGAGGCACTGAGAGCACTTCAGAGTGTGGAGCGGAGTTACAGTTCTGTTAATGGTAGAGGCAACAATTGCCTGCACCTCTTTCAGACACATCGCCAAGTCTTCCAGCAGCCGACTCGGGTGGATATGCCAGCCGGCTTGCCCCAGCATGGGGGCACGAATTGGAGTGGAAATCAATGGGCTAGCGTTCTGATGCAATTGCCCCAAATTATCGAAGAGAGGAGAAGACCACTGTAATTCACCGGTCACAGCATTTTTACTGACTGGTTTTTTTTTTGTTTTTTTTTTTTTTGGCTAAGCATTAGTTTGGCATGATCTGTTCAGTTCTCAGGCCCTGTCTCTTCAGAGATCTTCTGCAAATACCATTATTACTGTGGCGGTGTTTCCCTGTCACTGAACAGAACCAGATCAGGAGGTTGATCCACCTTAACTCCTGCATTGCCATAGGGTGCTTGGTGACTCCTGGGGGGCACTACAGACAAACCTTCGACCCTTGAAAGACAACCTGAATTGACCCCGTCTCCTACCAAGTACCTGCTAAGCAGAAAGCAGAGACAGTGCTCTCTGTTACTGACAACTTTGAGTTTCTGGGGTTCTCAGAGTCCAGTCAGTAGATGATCTCAACCATCAAGAAGGTGAATCTGGGCATTGGAAATATAGGTCAGCAACTAATCGTGGCCCATTGCTGTCACAGAGCACCCGAGTTTAGGTTCCAACACCCACGTGTTGTAGTTTACCACCACCTAGAACTCCAGCTCCAGGAGGTGAATCTGGGCATTGGAAATATAGGTCAGCAACTAATCGTGGCTCATTGCTGTCACAGAACACTCAAGTTTAGGTTCCAACACCCACGTGTTGTAGTTTACCACCACCTAGAACTCCAGCTCCAGGAGTAGTTAATCAACGGATTCTCACGTTGGCTCAGTTAAACCTTCATGTCTGGTTCACTCCCTAGTCTCAGCCTGTACACAGGCAATGCACAAGACATAGTTTCGCTAAAACTATAGACCAATTTCTATAAAAATTAAGCGTGTATCTGATGTTCACGTTTTGCTGCAGATCTGTTAAGGTCTTGTTGCTGCTATTCTGTTTGGGGCTTTGCAGAGATAGGAGCCAGCATATGACACACACACATGTCATTTTATTGGCTGGCAATACTGTTTCTGGATCAACGAGAGAGAAGCCCTCCTCTCCTCTCTACGCACTTTAAAGCCAGGGAAACCTGGAAACACCGAGCAGCAAAGGGGTGCTGAGCGCCTCCAAGCTGATTGTAAAGTTAAAAACAATGACCGTGGAACAGATTATAGTTGCTTGTCGATAACACCCATGTTGCTAACACTCATGTCAATAACACCCATTTCCGGAGACGATTACCGACTCTGTGCTTCATGGGAAATCCCTCCTCTGGAAAAATGACATTTAAAATTAATGTGAAATTATGTTTTAGCTTACTTCACTGGAAGTCGCAAACAGGTAGAAGACTTAGGTAACAATAATTGTGTTTGCCAGAAATTGATTTCATGCTAAAATTACATGAATATGCTGCTATAGTTTGTTGTCATCTTGAAACGTGCTGTTTTGCCATAAAACACAAAGTAAAGACACTCTCAAACTGAAGCCCTTAATCTAGTGTATAATTGCTTAAGGGAAGATATTAACTATATTGTCAACTACCTGCTCTGAAAGGCAGCATGCAAAAAAAAAAAAAAAAAAGATATCAACTGGCTTGAGAATTTGTTGGTGGGGTCAGTCTTTGTATCAAGAGAAGAGAGGGAAGATGCAGAGACTTTGTCCATGGAGTCAACCAGAAGGGTTCTGATTGGTTCTTTTCTTACACTCCTGCCTTGTTTATCATGACAGTGTTACCTTTGGGCTACTTAAAAGATACTTTGTTCTGCTTTCTATACCTCCCTTCCTCCTCCTCTCCGTTCCTCCTTCTCTCTCTTCCTTTTTTTTTCTCTCCTCCTTGAAGTGTTACTTTTGGTCCCCTAAATTCACTAATTTGGAATTTGTCCTTGGGAATTCTTCATCAACGGGCTCCATTTTATCCCTTAAGACAAAACAAAACAACAAAAACAAAACAAAACACACACACACACACACACACACACACACACACACACACACACACACAACAAAGCTGATAAATAACAGACCAATTTAGGCTGTAGCTGATTACATTTCTGGATGTGAACTGGATGTATAGTTAATCTGTCACATTTCCTTGTCCTCACCTGCATTTGGAGGGAGGCTTCCAGAGCCCTCTCTTCCTGCTGCTTCATTCATTGAACTTGGCGAGACCTGAGCCACCATCATTCCCTACTCCTAAAAACAACAGGGTTGGAAAAATGCAGATTCTGCATCACTGACTCTGCCAGCCACCTTGTAAGAATAGGCTGGCTTGGGTTTTACAGCATTCCTCTCTCTGATGGGACACTGGCCACAGGCTGTGGCTTTGGTGAGAACCTGGAATAGCTAGGTGAAGTATGGAATATGAGTGCCCAAGCTTTCTGATGCCCCTGCCAACATAGAAGAGCCTTAGACTGTGGACTGTTCCCCGGAACTTTTGCAATGTCTGCTTAGTAGAATCTCATGATGCCTGACCGGCGCTTACTGGGAATAGCTAGCAAGCTCACACCCTTCTATGTCGGGGCCTGGCACACCAGGAAGAACACTGAGAAATACATTTCACCTACTCAGAAGTTACCGGACACTTGCAGAGCATTTCTTGGTCTTATTTTACAAAGTCAATTACAAATGGACCTTCAGTCTCATTTTTATTTAATGTAACCAAGAGGCCATTGGCACTGTATGGAAAAGCACTTCAAAGAATGTGGATGTAGCTCAAAGTGGCCCAGAGCTTGGCATAGCATGCAAGAAGATATCAGATGTGGTGGCCCATGTCTACAATCTCAGCACTCCTGAGGTGAAGGCAAGAAGATCAAAGTCTCAAGGGTTCCCAACATGGAGAGTCCAAGGCTAGCCTGGGCTATGTGAGACCTCGCCTTAATAAAAACAAAAGCTTTAATGTGTTCTTTTTATTCTTTAAGATTTGCAGTGTCTCTATGGATTTTTCAGACAGCTCTGTGGGTGCTGTGACTTGAGTAGATGGTGACCTGTGACTGTCACAACTAACGGTGTTTGATCAATGCTTATGATGTGCCAAAGGCTCTTGTGCAGACCCCCTTCCACCCCCAAAACTATGGAATAGATGTTGTAATTGTGTAGCAGAGAGAAAATAACATAGAGATGTTATGCACATCACATACGTGATGGCAGACCCTTTTGGCAGAATCCAGACTTGCAAACTTACACTACGTCTAAGGCCATCCTAGGGGGGCACGTCCCTTGGATGCTAAAGAGACCCACTGTGGAGTTACTTTGGTACTAAGGACCCGTCACTGCTTGAGGTTAAGGAAGAAATGATAACTATCTTTTCTACTGCGTGCTATTCCCAAATCTGTCTTTCTTGTCTAAAATGTTAAGAAGGCCCATGGAAAGCCACTCACAGTTCAAAAGACTCCAACTATAGTCAATTTGGTATACCACTCAAGAACGTGGAGATGTACTGACTAAGTGCACGCCTTGGCAAGCCCCTCTGTCTTCTTGAGAAGGGTCTCACATAGCCCAGACTGGCTTTGAATTCACGATGTGACTGAGGATGACCTTGAACTTCCGATCACCCTGCTTCAACCTCCCAAGTGCTGAGATTACACCATGATGCCCTGTTAATGGGGTGCTGGGGACAGAACCCAGGACTGCACACATGCTAGGCAGGCCCTGTACCAACTGAACCTCATCCCCTAGCTCTGTCTTCTCTGCTTGAAAATATTCAGCTCTCTGACAAAAAAAACGCTCATTGTAGGGGTGGGGGTGGGGTGAAGGGACAGAGGCAGGACACTCTCAGTGGCCGCAGCTGCTGCAGCCGTTGACGCTTAACAGTGGACCGGGTCCATTGACAAAGACTCAGAGCGGGGGTCGTTGGACATTTAAGGTCTGAGGCTGCATGGTGGCTGGTTGACAGCGGCACCGGCTTCTGGGAACCAGGCATACTAAGCAGGAGAGATGGAGAAAGGGAAGGTTGGACTTGCACTGCCCTGCCCCCAACCCTTGCTTGGAGCTGCTCCCCTTTCAGTGGATTCGAACATCTGTCTGCATAGTAACACCCAGCTGAGTTAACATCTGTCTCTGGGGTCTTTGCATCTATCTTCTCATGCTCTGTGAAGACCAGAGCAGACTTATATGGACACTCATTTTCCCTTCATTTTAATGGTATGCATAGCAACTGTAGACCACCCTATTGGAAAAGGTCTCAGTGACTGCCTCCTATTTTCAGCACCCGTGGGCCTGGGAATCATGTTCTCAGAGCGAAGAATGGCTGAGGAGACCTGTGTGCATAACGGGGCTTGAAAGTGTGAAGGTGGACCGTCCTTTCCTCAGTCCATTCGGTTTCAGAGCCTGGAATGGCTGGCAGCCCCTAACTCAAGGAGGGGAGGGTGGGCCGAAAGAAGTCAAGCAGGCAAGGAGCGTCAGCACATCCCACGGTGCGAATCCACAATGAAACCCCCCACCGTATTCTTGGTTCTGCGTTTATTAATAAAATGCCCAGTACCTTCTGGCGTGTGCTTTGAACTGCTTTTAATTATCTCCAGTTGGATGGAGAAAAGGTAATGGGGACCTCATAATCGCCGTGGAGGGAACGATTGGAATTTTATTTCCGTGGGGGGAAGGCAGACATTGTTTGCCAGAGGAGCCGAGAGGCCTCTTTCAAAGTTGAGGACACTTCCCGGTACCACACAGCGTAAATCACTGTGCAAACCACGCGATTATCCCCTGCAGAGGAATCGAGTGTGTCTTTATGGGATTCTTCACCAAGCACTTAGGAATAATCTGATATAAAACAGCAGGGTGGAAAGTAATGACAACTTCAAATTAGTTTAATGAATGTTTACATTTAAGGGGGGGGAGGGGTTGGCTTTTCTACAGTCCTGAGAATACAAAATGACAGCTCTCTCTTTCTCCTATTTCCGTCTCTTCTGGTAACCCCCACCCCCTTTTTTCTTTTTTTTTCAGCCCTGGGAGAAAGGTGGCTTAACCCTTTCAGCCCCAGGGCTCCTCTCAAGGAAGTTCTCCTTTGTTCAGCTTGGATAGGAACAAGTCTCAAACAGTTGTCCATAAGTATCCGTGTTATACGTGCCCAGTCAGCTTTGGGAGAACATCTGTTTTAAGTCAACTCTGACTCGATCCAGGAAAAAAAATAAATTCCTGGCTCTCCACCTGCTCAGGGGGTCAGTCACCCACCCACATCAGGCAGAGATGGATGATGGTCTGCAGATGCCCAGGGTATTTTTAGCTGCATGTTGGCAGGTACCTCGCTTGTTGAATGCAGCATGGAAGCATGAGTTTGATATGCCATCATGTTATTTAAAGCTAGAGGTGGGTGCCGAAGCCCTCACTAGATCTGTCCTGGGTTGCTGGGCTAATTCCCTATTTCTGATGAAGAGGAATTCAAGTTGGCAAAAGAAGGAGAGCTGGAAATGTTCTCATCACTCACATTGTGTGGAGTGCACCTCAGGCTGCTTTGTCCAAGGAACAGCACTCACCTTCAGATCTGGTTATCCAGCCCAAGCTGCCCTATGCTCTTGAAAGCAACATTCCAGCATGTTCTTAGCTATGTTTCCAAATGCAAATATTTCCTGTTGGGCTGGTTCTTGGCCCCCAAGACATTCTGACAGACCCATTTCCATTCCTAAGCTTGCCAACCTGGATATAGAATGCGAGTGGCAAGTTGTGCAGTTTGAGCCAGGTCTCTGGGAACAGTATGGAGAACATTAAAGCAAGAAATAGAAAGCAAATGCTAGCCCCAAGGGAATGGAGTATGCAGGGGTGTTCGGAGAGGCAAGGGGCAATTCCAAACGCCGATTTAGAAGCACGTGCCAGTCCATTTTGGCCTTGTGAGCCTGGTTAGAGAAGTCCAATACCCATGGCATTGTTGTTTTTGCTTCCCTTCCATGCCTTACATGCCAGCACCTCAGGAACCCTCAGTGGACCATCCACAGCCTCCAGGAGTAAAAATAGTTCTTCAGTGGAGCAAGGCCGCTTTTCTATGAAATCCAAGGACTTAACAACCCAATTAGCCAATAGGGTGCATGCTCCACGAGGGCCAAAATCAGTTTTGAAGTGGGATTTGTCAAAGGCAACAAGATTCCTCTGAAGCAAAAGGCTGGCCACTCTCACTTAACTCGTATGTTGCGTGAATCCAGACCCTCATTTTCCTGGAGGTTCCTCTAGCCTGGTTGTTGGAGGAGAAGTTGCCAAATATTTGTGGATTTTAGAAGTCTTAGAAGTGGGCAGAACTTTCTAGTTCTTCAGCAGGCACTACAATCAACCCCTTGTCTGGGGTTTATGTAAATGATATTTGCAAACGACCTGGCTCTAAGGAGCTTGCTTTCATCAGAGGCAAAGGCATATTATAAGATATACTTTATACAAAGTCAGAGTCCAAGAGAAGGGTGTTGATGCAGAGCCAACTGTTGTGGCCCTGGCTTCCATCTTTTAGAATGCTTGTACAGTTGTGCCGAGGGACAAAATTACCATGACAGTTCAAATTCCTGGGTCGGGTTGGCGGAACCTGTGAGTTCCCCTCACAGGGATAAACTCGTCGTATATCTCCCTGTATAAACAGGCATCATCCCAAAGGCAGTTTTGAAGATTAAATGAGATAGCACATGAAGATCACTTGATCACATGAAGAACAGCACCCACAGTAATAATACCACCTGTGTTAGCGCATGCGTCAGAGACCAGATGGGTCCCTGAAAACAGGTGGGTAGGAACACCTGGATTACCACTAGGAACTGTTGCTCCCAGTCTTCCTGTGACTCGTCAGAGGTGGCGAAGAGTTTTCCTGGGAAGAGTTGGGGGGAAGTGAGTGTTTGGGTGTCCACTGTCTGGTGGTGTTCCTTTGAGGGCTAAAATGGGAGAGGGTGACTGCAGAGACTCAATCCTGAGCACAAGGGCAGGAGTCTTGGACTCAAGAGGAGAGGGAAAGACTCAAAACAGTTTCAAGAGGGGAGGACAGGACCATTAGTCTAGGTGAGGCATCAGGAAGTAAGAAGAGTGATATAAATGAACTCAGCCTGTAAATTGTCTGCCCAGAAATGGCGTGCCAATCCGTGGGCAGAGAGGGACAAGAAAGTGCGGAGAGGAGATGCAAGTAGAGGACAGAAGGAACCACGAGGTTTTGATGGCTAAGGCGATAATGTACCAGGGTAAGTGGTTAATAGGCAAAGGAGCTACGTGCACCAGTACACCGAGTGTCCACCTGCATAAAGGTGAAGTGACATTTGCAGAGCTGTAGGGTTGGATGGGATGCTTGGACAAGTCCCAGAGGACATGCATAGTTGGGACTCTCTCTTGGCACCCAGTTGTCACTTGTTCCTGTGAGTATTTGTAGGTGTGTTCGAGTGTGTTTGCATTTGTGTGGGTGTGTAAGCCCTTGCGCATACTTACATATGAAGAATAGCTCTGGGTGTCATTGCTCATGTTAGCCATTTATTTTTTTCTTTTTAAAGACAGGGTCTCCCACTGGTCTGGAGCCTAACCAGCCACAGGGAACTGCCTGAGATTACACAAGTGCCCAGCTGTGCCCAGTTTTTTGTTTTGGTTTTTTTTGTTGTTGTTGTGTTTTTGTTTTTGTTTTTACATGGGTTCTGGAATAGCAGCTCCTCCTGCTAGCAAGGCACACATTCTACCCACTGAGCTCCACTTTACTTTTGGTGAGAGTTTTGTGCTCAACTGTTAGGAGCATGCACTGACTGGAGTTAGTCCCCAGCACTCCAGTCAGATGGCTTACAACTGCCTGTAACTTGGAATCTGGTGCCCTCTTCTGGATTCCGTGGATACCCTCACTCACACGTACATACCCGCTTGCAGACAAACACACAATTAAAATATAACAAGACCCCCCCCCCCAAAATTTAAAGCTTTTGCTTTTCCTTACTGTGTGACAATTCAGAAAGACACTAAGTAAAAGCTTGGTGGGATTTCAGTGAATCAGTTAGTTAGTAATAAGTTATGATTAATTAATAGATTAAGCTTCCAGAGTTTTCTTTAGTTCTCATGGCTAGTGTTCCTAGGCATGGCTCTTCAGTGCTTTAGAATGCGTCCTCAGCTCCCATCTTCCACATATGCTGTCCTCCTCCTGAAATAAACATCTATCCCAAGAACAATGTTTTTATCATGATTGCTGGAGCTTTGATAATCCACCCCAGGCTTCATCTCCAGGCCTGTCTCCTGCCTTCCCTTTCCACAGACCTACCAATGTCTCCTTTCGGCTTGTGACCTTTGAACTGGCACTCCCAGAGCCCCACCCCCACAGTCACACAGGGCTGGTTTCCGCTGGTTGTTCTCAATCACTGCACCCTCTTCCCCTATCACAGTTGTCTCAGGCAGTAATTGTCTTAATTGTCACTTGCTTGCCATCTGTGTCTTCCCCTGGAACATTATGGTCTCCATCAGGGGGGAGGGGGGAGGTTGGGTGTTGCGGGGAAAGGAGCCTAACACTCAGTACTGGAAACAGTGTTTCAAATGTCTGTTAGGCACTGCTGAGCTCCACCCAGAGTCTTCTGGGTGAGGCCACAAATGAACTGAGAGAGTGAAGGATATCCAGGAAGTCTCCTTAAATTTCCTTGCCCCGAAGGCTCACCTCTCTACAGCTGTCAAGGCCCTCGGAGGGCAACAGTGGAGCCGGACATGCAACTGTTCAAGTGCCCACCCATTTCAACAGGGGAATTTCAACCTACCTTCCTCTGGGGACCTCCTCCCCTCCACCAGAAAGACTTGGCTTTGGGGGGAACCATCCCGAGAGTCAGATAAGGGACCATATACTTGTGTCTTGTCAGCACTTTGTACTGGAAGTTTGCATCCTAATTTTGATGGTAGTTGCAGCACCCACTGGTACCCATTGTAATCTACCACGGTAATGTCTGGCAGATGGTCTGGCTGGGTGACAGAGATGATTGGGTGACCGTACTTTCCTTTGTCTGGGAACTCTCCTGGGCTCCAGCCAGTGATACCACCCTCATTAAGGAGTCTCTCTTAGATACCTACTTTACTAAAGAGATCTTCCCAGAAATCAATGTATTAAACAGTCTTTTTTGTTATCTCCAGGTTCTGACTGCTGCCCTGACTGCTTTGTTCTTCCTAATGTCCTAATGTTTCCATCAGTGCACACAGTACCTTTTTTTTTTTTTTTTTTTTTTTTTTAGTATTAGGGGATGGTCACCCCCTCTACTAGCAGGTAACCCCCCACACACCATTTTCCTCATCCCTGCTTCGGGTCCTGACAAACGCACAGAAGTGCTCAGTCGACACCCGTTTGGCTGAAGAGAATGAAGCACTGCTTACTTGATGTTGCAAGCTATGCTCAAATAGCAATTCTTGGCTTGCCATCTTGCGACAAAGCCAATCTCACCAGATGGCATCTCCTGGGATTACCTATGATCCAGGCAAAAGATCCCAAGCGTACCAATAGAGAATTTGTCTCCGGGCAGAAGTCTACACAAAAGCACACTTCTTGCACATCTGAATGGATGTTAGAATTGGCCATGGCTGCAGGCTGCCCGGGCCTGTCAGCTGTGTAAGCAAGCACCACCCAGTGCATGGGTCAAGGAAGGTGAAGGAGGATTTGCAGACATACCTCTAGTGTTAGTGGAATGAGATGCAGGTGCTTGAGGACAGAGCAGTGGTGTATGAATGTTGTGACTCGTGTAGAAATGGCAACAGCCACCGGTGATATTCATGAACTGTTTAAGGCATAAGAATATCCCGAGTACTTCCCAGAACTTTGTTCATGTGAAACCTATCACAGTCTTAGGGAACAGCACAGTTATATCCCTCATGAATGTACGTGGGGAAACTGAGGCAGGGTTTGCTGGAGTCCTTCTGGGGTCAACAGTAAGTCTCTGTGTTCCTGAAAGGTACCTCTTCACTGTCTCTGCCTACCCCTTCCACCTACCCCATCTGAGTCTCCTGGTCACATTGCTCATTCCCCATTGTCGTCCCTATGGTAGATAATTTTGATCTTCTATTACATTGGATTAAGAAATGCCAAGGGCAATAGTGAAGAATGCCATTGGAGATGGCATTTCTCCAGAGATTAGGTTGTGGAGCATCATCCTACAGGCAGAGTCTGTAGGCGGAATAAAAGCAGGAAAAGGTATGAACCTTTTCTGCTCCTGGCTTCCCGACGGACAGAGAAGTGAGGGCTCTCAGCTATATAATCCCCCTGGCCATGAAGGTCACTAAGCCTTCCTTGCCAGCATGGCCTACACCTTTCTAGACCAGGAGCCAGAATAAATCCTTCCGTTTAGTCGCTTCTGTCAGGTACTTGGTTATTGCACTGAAAAAAGTACCAGACATGCTTCAGAAGCCACTCGTTCCTAGACAGCGCCAGAGAAGAGCTAAGAAAAGATGGTAAAAAGTGAGCCAGGCATGGCAGCCCACAGTCCTAACTCCCCAACCCTACCTCCTCTGTGAGTTCCACAACAGCCTGAGAGGTGGGTAGGGTGAGAAGTTGCCCCTTGAGGCAGAAGCCCACACATAATAAAATCTTGCCCAAACATTTCCCAGTTGTTTTAAAGCCCATGATTACGATTTATCGTTTGTTTGTGTGTGGAGGGTGATGGTGGTGGTGGTCATGGTGGTGACAGGGTCTTTTGTAGTCCAGGCCTCAGACTCCCTATATAGCCAAATGGGCTTTGAATCTTCAGTACCTGCACCCCCCAGCCCCCAGTGCTGGGTAAACAGAAGTGTCAACATAGTGTTTGTGTGATACTGGAGACCAAACCTAGCTTTTGTGTATGCTCGACAAGCATCCTACCAGCTGAGCTTCATGCCTGGACATTTATCTTGAAGTGTGCTGGAAAGGCAGTTATTTATAAATGTCACACCTCCACTTGTTAGATTTCTGAGCCATTTCATCAGTAAGACTCTGAGCAGAGAAACCACCTGAAAAAGTGTCTAGAACTAATGTCGTGACATACCGCCGTAGAGGGAGGCGAGGGAGGTGGCCTCTTGATACTGCCCTGGACAAAGGTGAAGACAGCCATGTAACCTTGTGACCTGGAATGGGGAGAATAAAGAGCACTTGAGCGTGCCGCACCTGCCTGATCAGGAGTATGATGAATACCATTTGGAGTTGCCAGTTCTTGTACACGCTCAGTGAAGGCCGCACGCGCTTCGCATTAATCACCACGAGCAAACACAGGCTCCCAGCACAAGAGCCAGATGAGTGGGAACAAATTCAAAACAGCTTTATTTCATTGACAGACAGGACCTTTTTTGTGGAACTCGGCTTTAAAAACCTTTTACATCTCTGTCTCGTTCACACATTGCTGTGGTCATTCATATTTATGTAAACCTGTGAAATGCAGTGTGGCCTATTTATCACAACCTATGGGTAGGAGAGGATTCACAGGAAGAGAACCATTATGTGACTTTTTAAAAAAAAGCTATTAAATAGTATAAATGGAAATGATACCACCATCAACCATTATGAAGTAAACGGTTTTCTGAGTTTAAAGCAACCGTTTAAATGTCAGTGTACACATAGAAAAACAGTCATGAATTAAATTAGACAATGTGTATTGAGCAAAGATGGCAGGCTCTGCTGTTAGGCATTCAGTAGGACAAAGACTTAGCTGAGATTAATCTGTGTTTTGGTAAGTGGTATTAGTTAGTCTTAAGTGACAATGATTTATAAATCAGTGTTGGCTCAAATTACCAGAAACTCACCCTGAACCCTCTTGATTCAATATTCCCCACCCCTGCCTTACATAACCATGAGTTACCCAAACCTTTGTGTTTCATATTCAAAGCAATCCGTTAATATTCAAACATTTGGAATTATCTTCAAACATCTATTGAAAAAAGATCTGGTTCTTATCCATCAATAAATATAGTATATTTCTAATTTTTATTGTTCCTGCTAAAGAGTTACTATTCCTAGCTGAGCATGATGGCTCTATCCTGTTATCTTAGCATGGGGAGGCTGAGGCAGAAGGACTGCTGTGAGTCTAGCCTAGGCTATATAGTAAATGCTAGGTCAGCTACCCTAGGCTTTAAAATGAGAATCCCCATACTTAGTTACATAACCCTATACAGGACCACAAATACGTACATACATACATACACATTTAAAGAGCAGAGAACCTGGAAGCTGCTTAGGGCAGGAAGTTGAAAGTTTCCACAGTCCCAGTGCGGTTCTGAAGGCCAGAATCTCCATGGACAGTTGGTGTTAAATCCATACTACAAGGCCGAGAAGCCGAAGTCTGAAGTCTGTGGGTGCTGGGAGCAGTGACAGACACACTCCCTCAGGGAGAATGGTAGACGTTCTTGCAAGTCTACCTAACGCAAAGTGTGTGCACTGAATTCCTATTCTTCCCAGTTTTTTTATGGTCCCAGCTCCTAGCCTTTTAGACAACGCCACTCAAATTTAGGGTGGGTCTCTCCCCTCAGTTACTATCTCACAAATCAATTCTCCCTGGAGATGTGATGGTGTACTTCACTCATCCCTGACATCTCTCAATTCAGTCAATTGAGAATCATGACCAGTCATCATACCGTACATGTCGAAGGATGCCAGAAAATCATTTCACCCATGTGAGGGTATAGATTGGGCCGGGGGTTGGGGGAGGGATGCGTTTCTCTCCCTGTTGCCCAAGAGTACTTTTCCCAAACCAGATTTTATTGTGTTTCCTTTTCAAGTCTAACTGGCATTATCGCTCCACTCTTCCACCCCCATCTCTTCTGCATTGCCCTGTTTGGTCCCTTCAGTCCCGAGAAGGTTTCACTGGCCCACTGCCAGCTCAGACTTGGAATCTGTGGCTCTCTGCCTGTCTCCCTAAACCAGCCCCTTGTCCCTTTTGGCCTCCAGCCCTAAATTATCATTTGTGTTCTAATCATAGCTCTTAAGTTGGTCCCTTGATTGTTTCAAGTAATTGATCCTTTCAGAAGAAAAAGAGAAAGAAAGAAACAATCAGTGATTCCATTTCTGTTGCTGGGATAAAACACCCACCGAGACTGACAGCAACTTATGGACACTTTTGTTTCGGTTTATGGTTCCAGGCGGCTAAAGGTTCATCTTGGCGAGGAGGCATGGAGAGAGATCAGAGGCTGAGAGATCAGTCACATCTTTAATTGCAAATATGAAGTAGAGAGAGTGAAATAGAAGTGGCATGGGGGGGGGGGAGTTTATCCTTTCAAGGACTTCCACCAGTGACATCTGTCCTGCACCAAGGCTGTGCCTCCTAAGTCACACTCAATAACCACACCAGTAGGGGACCAAAGGTTCAACACCTAAGCCAGTGCAAGGCACTTCTCATTCAAGCCATCATGATATCAGAGGTGTGAGTTAAACCAGATTCCAGGCTAAGGCAAGCATGTTCGCAGGGGTGGGGGGTGGGGTGGGGGAGTGTTACAACCAAATCCATATCCAGTATACCGGATATACAAACAAAGCCATGTTTTCTTTGGTTACTTGACTTCACTTGACCTTTTGGAGATCTACTCTTCTACTGTTCTTAGTTTCCTTGTTGGGATACACTTTGAGGATGTATCTCAGACTGGCCTTTACTTGCCGTGTAGCCAAGGCTGGCTGGAATGCCATGATCCACCAACTTCTGCTTCCCATGTACTAGTATTACCAGCATGCTCATTCATTCTCTTTTAAACTTGTAAACTCATATGCGTATTCTCTACCCTGCAGAGGCCCAGGGTCACATTGCCTGCAAACTTGTTCTGTCTCTGGTAGATTCATGGCCTCTGTGTGGACAGCAATGGGAACTATGGTGTGAGTCCTTTCTGGACTAAGTAATGCTGTACGATTTCTCTAGTCTTCTTTAACCTGCCATGATCTTAACATGCTTTTTCTGAAGATGACCTTTCTCTTCTTCATTAGTGTTCCGTAAGTATTGGATAGGTTTGTTATTACAAATATCATTACTATGATACAAATTAGTAGTGCCTTATGTCCCAACACCATCTTTGGGGCAGTGGCAAGTTCGCTATCTTCTCTCGGTTCTCAGAGCCTGACTGTATATTCATCATGCAACACATTCTTAGTGTTTAGCCCATTCTGAGTGAATCTTTGATTGCTTGTTTTCAAATGTGGAAGTTTATAGCTAGTATGTGGGTAACTGCTTTTTGGCTGGGATAACCACTTTTAGCTAGCTCTAAACCAGTGCACATACAGGCACAGTGGTTCCTCTGGTCCAGCATTAGAAAAGTAGAAATAAGCCAGACAGTGGTGGTGCATGTCTTTAATCCCAGCACTTGGGAGGTAGAGGCAGTCAGATTTCTGAGTTGGAGGCCAGCCTGGACTACAGAGTGAGTTCCAGGACAGCCAAAGCTACACAGAGAAACCCTGTCTCAAAAAAAAAAAAAAAAAAAAAAAAAAAAAAAAAAACCCAATAAATAAATAAATAAATAAGTAAAGAAAGAAAGAAAGAAAGAAAGAAAGAAAAGAAAAGTAGAAATAAAGTAACTCAACCACCACCAGTTTTGAAATCCACTTACTTTGAGTTTCTTAGTGAGAGGCAAAGACAAAAACAGACCAGCAAGGTGACTGAACTTCTCTGGGCACGAGCTGGAATGGGTATGTCTTCTCCTTGACCTTCTGCTAACTAAGGAGTGACGTCACTGTTTCTAATTAAATGTGCATCTGTTTAAAAGTTGAGCCGGGAACTCACATCTAGATGTGTACTTTTATTGATGAGGATCATAGGATCTGTGTATTTTGAAGCTATTAAGAGAATCAAGTTCACACCCGTTAAATTTAACATTTTAATTTAAAAGTTTAAAAATGAAGACATAGTTTGTTAAAGAAAAAGCTCTCAAACCAGGAAGGAAAACATGGAGCTATATAGTCCGTGATCTTAGTCCTCAGGGCAGAGGCAGGAGGATCTCAAGTAAGAAACCGTTCTGGGCTACTGAAGAGATCCTGTCCTGAAAGCAAAGAGAAGGGAATCTGTTTGATAAGTCCCTTTTCACGTCCCCATTTCCTACAGATATAAAGTTCTATTTCTGTTTTGTTGGGGTTGGGCAGTGATTCAGGGAGGAAAGGTTTTCACTGTGGACAGATTGAAGAGCACGTGTTTGTGAGCTGAGCAGACTAGCTCAGTTAGTAAAGCAGCTACCGTGCAAACCTGCCACCTTAGTTCAGCTCCCTAGAACCCATGTAAAAATCTGGGTCAGGGATGAATGTCTGTAACCCCAGTGTCGGGGAGAGAGTGAGAGAGGAGGACCCCTAAAGCTGTGGGCCAATCAGCCTAGTCTAATAGATGAGCTTCAGATGCAGGGAGGGATCCCGACTCAGAGCCTTTACACGTGCAGATTCACGTATGCGCTTATACAAACATGTACATACATTCATACACACCCACACACATAAGTTAAAATTCAATAATATGTATCTAGAGGGAAGCCTTGGGCTATGGGACCTCCACCTGGTATATGAGAGGAAGGATGTGACTCTTTCCTTCTCTTTTATTTTCTCTTATATCAGACTTTGGAGAGTTTACCAATGAATGGCCAACGTGAGGATCATGGAAAGGTCTGGGATTTGGGACATACAAAAGTGATCAAAGCTAAGCATCCACCATATTGCTTGCTGGTGATACACTGGGCCCCGGTGACTCCGTTTGTAGAGTAATGTTCTTATTACAGGAGTAATAAGAATATCCAGAGTTCCCATGAGGATTCATGAGGTCACGTCGTAAAGTATCTGTGCCTTGGTCAGTTGGCCATCAAGAGTCTGTAAAAGCAAGACGTGCGGTCCTGCTGGGCTGCGGACTGACCCTAGTGCAGCCTCACATATGATAGATAGGCAGGCTAGCATTGAGCCCCTAGCAAGGGCTTGTCGGTACTATGACACTAGAGGGTTGAACCCCGGACCCTGGGGCATGCTAGACTAGTGTTCCTCCACAGAGCTACACACCAGTAAGAGTAAAATTCACCTGGGTAATGAAGAAATTTTTAGGACTCTGAACAGGTTTTTTTCCAGTCTTCCTTCTCCTTGTATTTTTTATGTGACATAGTTTTGGCCATGGTCTTTGTTCTTTAAGTGTACTTACTAAACGACTACATGTATATAACAGTCTCAGTGACAATTACTACCATGCTATTCATGTAAGGAAGAAAACTAAGGCAAGAAGTTTATATATGTGTATACATCCTGGCAGTCAGCTTCCTTCTATTGCAACCATATTCCAATACATATGAAATTACTTTTAATGATTATGTTTTTTAAGGTTTTAAAAATTATGTCTAGATATGGGGGGGGGGTGCATGTGAGTGAAGGTTCATGTGGAGGTTGGAAAAAGGTATTGTATCCCCTGGAGCAGAAGTTACAGGAAGTTCCAAGCTGCCAAAGATGAGTACTGAAAACCGAACCCTGGTCCTGTGCAAGAGCAGTATGTGCTCTTAACTGCTGAACCATCTCACCAGTCCCTAATGGTCATGTTTTGTTGGTCTTGTTGTATAAAACAGTAAATGTCAGACTTCAGTAAACTCTAAGTCTAGCATTGGATATTTCAGAGTTCCCAGTTTTCAATAGCACAAACAAAATGCCTTTGGAGCATTTTATTTTTTTTCTTTCTATATGTCACCTATTTTCTTGAGGATGTATCTCAAACATCACATCGTTAGTCATAGGATCTGAGCCAGTGCTACTATGCTGAGACTTGTACAAGTTACATTAACCAGGACTAAGTATGGTTTTCTCAAAGAGATATTGTGAGCATGTCCCAGCTTGGCATTTGGGAGCGAACCATCTCATTTTAGTGAAATCTGTGGGTTCCGCATAACCACACACGGTGTCACACTTGCTCCTGTGTAGAAATCTGAGTAAAGAGAATCACTTTTTCCTACTAACAAGATGACTTGGTTTCTTACCATCAAGCTGGCCCTCTTGGAAACCCTAAAAGGTCTCCTTTTCATCTGAATTCATAGTGTTCTTTCTCACCCTTCTGCATCAGAGTCCCATGATGCTCCTATGAGTCTGTAGAAGACGTGAGCTAGTATGTCTTTCAGAGACCTCGAAACATGGTGTCTGGCTGCCTCTGGCTGTCTAGTCCACCCTGTGGACTAGTGTCCACGGTGTTAAAGCTGGCTAAGCTAGCTCACCTAATGACTGTGGGTACTGGCCCAAGCCTGCCCCTGTTCCCCTTCCTGTCTTCTCTTCTACACAAGCACATGAATGTATGTGAAGGTCAGGGGTAGGTGCCATCTCCCTTTCTCCTTTGCTTTCCTTTTGTAGGCTGTTACTCACTGGCTTGCAGCTCATTGGGTAGGTTAGGCTGACAGGCCGACAAGACTCAGGATTCACGTGTCTCTACCTCTCCAGCACTGGAATTAAAGATGTAAGCGAGCCAGCACACCTAGCTTTTGCTCATGCCTTTTTCTTGACCTTAGTCAGTTGACGCTATCTGAAACTATGACTAGTCAGGTCATATGGAAAGAGCCACAAGCTTTAGAATCAGACAGATCAGACCAAATCCTTAGCTTCTCCGCCTACGTGCAGTGTGACTTCTCTCTCAAACTATCTGCAGTCTTAGCCTGCCTCAGCTTCCTGCCCGGCACAGTGCCTGATTGTTATGAGATTTAGATTATTTTATGTTCGGAGACCATACCAGTGGCTTAAATGGAACAGAGACTTATGCACTAAACATAACAATATTGTACTGTTCCTTCCTCATTATGATCCCAGGAAATAGTATTTATGCAGGTGTGTATGTATACATACATATATATATGTATATATATTTATGCAGGTGTGTATGTATACATACATATATATATGTATATATATATATTTATGCAGGTGTGTATGTATACATACATATATATAT
>JADRCD010221400.1:20336-31566 GCA_019843815.1 Montemys delectorum
TATATATATATTTATGCAGGTGTGTATGTATACATACATATATATATGTATATATATATTTATGCAGGTGTGTATGTATACATACATATATATATGTATGTATATATACACATATATATATATATGAATGCTTTTGTGTGAGCACATGCATAGGTGTTCGTTCATTCAAGTGTATGTGGAAACTAAAGGATAGTCTTGGGTATCACTGCCTGGGACCCATTTACTTCACTTCTTTTTTTGAGACAAGGTTTCTCGTTGACCAGGAACTTACCAATCAGTCTTGGTGGACTGGCTAGAAATCCCCTGGGATCTTCCTGTCCCAGCCTTCCCAGCACCGGGATTACAGCCACCATGCCTATCATTTTGGTTCCGAGGATCAAACTCATTTACTTTCTCACACTCACACATCAGCACCCCAGCCTGAAATAGTGGCTTTATTGGTATTCTCTCACATTTTATAGGTGAGGTTTCTCGAGGTGAGATACAACACTGAGCTGTATGCAGTTGCCATTTTGCAGGCAAAAATTGGAGGCTGTCCTCAACAGTGGCATAATAATCTCAGCTTCACAGCCAAAAAGAAAAAAAAAAGTCTGTGTTTCAGTGCCTGCTCTCTAACATCTAAACCCAGACTTTTCAGTATTAAACCGAACTCAGTAATACTTGGGCACCCTGCCGGGTCCAGATGAGAGACTTAAAACCTGTTATCTTTTTTTTTTTTTCCTTGTATTTTTTTGCCACCTTTGCCCACCTCCTAAATGGACCCAAGTCTCAGCCTCTTTGTGTACTGACAAATATCAAAATTCTGAATTTCTTCATGGAGTAGGGAACCCAGAGCAAACACAGTGGGGAAAAATTATCGTTGCCAGGGCTGACAATGTGTGGATGGGGGGGGGGGCGGGGGATGCACAGAAAAAAACATGCAGGCATGCTCAGAGACCCAACTTGATGGTATTTCTGAGAGGCAGCTAAGTAGGGGCTGAAAATGGGCTTTTAAAATACAGCACATAAGGATGCAATTCACAACGACGCCTCCTCTGTAAACACGCAGCTGTGGGGCTCGTGAGGCTCAACGCGCACATACCGACAGCATACAAATTGTCAAATGCTTAAAGTTCCATTATTGCAGAGAGGGCCTCGCCCAGTGTCCTTAAATGGTCCCGGGCTTTTCTTCCCTTTAAGCCACAATATTCGAGTCCCTCTCAATTTATTGATAAATATTGCACACCAGAAGTCATATTTAATGATTTTCCAGATTCTTCAGTTTTATTGTGGCTTGCTGATAGGATTCTTTAAGGAAAAAAAAATCAAATAAAATATTGACCTTGGTCTCCCAAACTCCTGCAGGGACTCTGGGCAAAGATTGTTCCCTTCCAATATTCTCAGGGGTGCTGTAGTTAACCTCAGCTTCGCTCCAGTGTGTGCCTCCCGGTCCTTTCTCCTGGACATGTGATCCTTTTGTGTTATGTGTGAGGACATGGTCACTTGAGTATGAGTGCACATATATGAGTGCAGAGATATGTGCAACATATGAGCATGTGGATGTGGAGCATCTCAGGTCGTATTCCTCAGGTATCACCCATCATTTGGTTTTGGGGGCCTTGTTAAATAAGTTAGGCTTTCTGACCAGCTGTCCTCAGGAATCTGCCTGTCTCTGCCTTTCCAGATCTTGGATTTTTAGCTTCTACTACCATGCCCAGATGTTTTAGATGCCACTGATGGAACTCAGGTCCTCCAGCTTGCAATCCAGTGTGCTGTCACGTGAGCCTTCTTCTCACCCTCTGGGCATGTCTATTCTTATGATTTCTTTGTGGCCCTTCTGGGAGATGTTCTCACCTGATAAGTCCCTTTCAATACCTACCCAGTGCTGGGGATGAAAAACACAAGCTCCCTTTGGAGCTTTGCATCTAGAAACTTTTTCATTTTCAGTCTTCTACTGTGCAAGTTTTGGGGGGTAACATTTGTGAGCTGTCAACCTTGGGGTTCCTCACAATGTGAAGAGATACTTAACCTCCTGGCTCCTGATCTGACTTTTTCCACATTTGCTGGGACAATTGTCCCTTGAATTCTACAGGTTGATTAGTCCTGTAAGTTTGAATTCCATGCATTCATCCATCTATCCACCCATCCATCCATTCATCCATCTATCCATGCACCCACTTATCCATCCATCCATCCATCCATCCATCCATCCATCCATCCATCCATCCACCCATCCACCCACTCATCCATCCATCCACTCATCCATCCCATCCATCCATCTGTCCATCCATCCATCCACTCATTCATCACAGAATACTACCTCTGTGACATTTGGAGTCAGTTCTTATCTCTGAGTTGGTTGCCCCTTCCCTACCTATACTCTGGGACTGGTCCTTGTTGTCCCAGTTTTCCCTTGTAGGCTGGTGTTATAGTATGTAACCTTCAGAGATCTTTAAACACTTGGCCTTGACTTTTCATTCACTCATTCTTTCACTACCCACCACTCATCTCACTTTCTTACCCTGTGACACTTGATACATCTGATTATTATAATAATTATTAGGACACATTTCTTTATGTCTAACCCAGTCTTTACAACAGAGAATTATACCATTATTATACAGACATTGCAAATTCTTCAAGCACATGTCTTTGGAATGAGGGAGCAGTGCTTAATCACCAATGTTATTGAAACATATGCCTCTCTGGGCACAGCTTTACCCCTTTGAGTGAATGTAGAAAATTTGGCAGGCGAAAAATAAGCAAATTGATCCTCAAGCTGTCCCTTCCACCACCTGGGATATTGATTGCGTTAAGATACCTGATTTTATTTCTCCCACAGATATATGCTGAGTATTTATTCTGGACCGCACCAAGTCCTGGGATTACAACAAGGAGTAAAATGTGAAAGCCATTGCCCTTGTGGGATTTAGTGTCTGCAACTGATAGAAACCTTTCAAGTGAACCCAACTAAAACAGCTTGTGGGGACAGAGGAGACTGGGACATTATGCTAAATCAGTGCTTGGTGATGGGAGGTCCCTTGCACTCCATAACAAAGTGGCCAGTCCCCCTGGTCACTCTTAGCATAGGATGCTGACTTTGCCTGCTGTTATTTATGACATCACCATTTATAACAGCCCCCAGGGTATCATGGACTCCAAACTCCAAGTTCTTATGAGAGGCTCAGAAAGGATGAGTATACCCATGTATACCTTGTATACCTTGATCAGGTTTTTTCTTAGATGGTCATAGTTTTTATTTTAAGAGAAAGAGGACAGATTTCCTAAAAGGTGGCATCATTACTTCCTTTTGATTAAGGTAATTTATTTGAGCCTGATCTAATGAATGGCACATGCCTAGAGCACCAGCAATACAGAGGCTGAAGTAGGAGGATCCCTAGTCCAAGGCCAACCTAGGCTGTATAATCATACCCCATGTCAAAACTACATGAAAACAAACAATAACCAAAAATACCATAAAATGTACTTTTCAAGTGAACTCTTCTTATATAGCTATTATGCAGCATTGAAAAGATTGTTGTGTTTACAAATACACACACACAGACACACACACAGAAACTCACACAGAAACATAGATACTAACACACACCTACAAACACATAGACATACATAGAAACACCCACAGACATACACCACACACAGACGTACATACAGAAACTCACACAGAGACATAGACACTAACACAGATATACAAACACACAGGCACCAACACATAGATACTGACATACATAGACATACCCACAGACATATGCCACACACACACACACACACACACACACACACACACACACATACACACACACACGGACACACATAGACACAGACACAGGAACTCACACAGAGACACAGACACTAACACATACAAACAAACACACAGGCACAAACACATAGACACTGACATACATGAACACATCTATAGACGTACACCACAGAAACACACAGACACATACCACACACTCAAATACATTATTTTTCAGATCTAGATTCACAACAACTTTATCACAGGAGTTTTTGGTACAGATTCCAGGGGCCATGGTTCCCATGGTGCTCTGGGAGGAAGAAGACCCAGGAGAAGCTGGGCAGAAGCTTCCTCCGTTCTCTAAGGTAATGACCAAATGGCTGCTTCTTGTGGTCATGTCTACAGTGGTGTGGCATAGTGAGGCAGATCCTGTATTCTGGAATCCTTCCCAATTCTGCCATCAGCTATATGGTGCTAGATTAAAAATTGTAATCATATTGTCCCTTGGTTTCCTCAGTGGTCCAGGCTTTTCACACTACAGTCCGTGTAAATGGATGGATAGCTCAGAAACCCAAGGCCAGGAGCTGGGAATGTCTTAGTTGGTAGAGTGCTTGCCTGGCATGCCCAAACCCGTGGGCTCATCTCCAGCACTACATGAGCTAGGCAAGACTATGCTTGCCTTTAATCCTAGCACTTGGGAGGTGGAAGCAAGCAGGAAGATCTGGAGTTCAAGGTCATCTTTGATTTCACAGAAAGTACAAGGTCAGCTTAAGTTATTTGAGACCCTTGCTTAAAAAGAGAAAGAAAAAGAGGAAGACAAGAAATGGGAAGAGAATGAGAATGAGGAAAGAAAGGAAAAAGGAAGGAAGGAAGGAAGGAAGGAAGGCAATTAGACCAGCAGACAAGAATTATCAGAAAGTTGAGCACCCGCCCCCCGCCCCCATGCCCCCGAATGTAGGCCATGTAACACACCGGCTGCCTTGCTGAGTAGGTTCTCATGTAATCTATCTGCCTCCGGTCTAAGGCTGACACTTTACTCTACTTGAGTGACAAAGCAGATTGCTTCCTCCCACTCCTGTGGGTTAAGACCCCTTTCCCTATCCCAGTTTCACACTGACTGGCAACTTCACTCAGAATGAAACATTAGCAGAAAAGAAAAAAAAACCCTCAAGATGTTGGCTGAACAGAAAAGGGATAGTCGATACAAGATTCGAAGCTGAGCGCTGGGAGACCATTCGTGAGAAATTCCATAAGCACAAGAGTGTGGTTTATGTCACAATCGGTCTGTTGAAATGAAGCCGCCTGGGCCAGGTGGAACGGTAGCATTGTCAACTGTAGCCTCAGGCCTCAGTACCTCTTAACTCAGGGTTGGCTGGTGGGTTAAACACCGGGGAGCTTATGACACATCTGCTTTCCTGACAGGCGTCTGAAAAAAAAAATGAGCACAATTGAAAGCAACATGAAAGTCAGTTTGCTTCAGCCCTGTGTCTGCTGCTGACAAGGGGTAGCCTCCGCTGTACTGTACAGACAATACCAAGTGCATGGATTTGATCTGAGAGCTAAACGGGGAAGGGTGAGACCCTGGCACAAGGCTGGGGCATGCAGGTGCTCAGCAATGGAGACGTCTTGAGGGCATTTTCTAGACCTATGGAAGGGTTGAAAATAGACCAAAGAAGCGGTGTGCCTGGCCCCTGGCCAATCTTCATAGGATTCATAGGTATAGAGCAGATACCGCCCGCATGAACTATGACCAGCCAGCAGGGGCTTTGGATCTTAACACATTTAGCCCACACACAGGCCATTTCAGATGGGCAGTTTGGTCTTTAGGATGTCGCAAAGTGCTGCCCATCATACACATAAATGATAGCAGGGGTGCACACCGAGTTCAGGAAGGTCTCATTTGAGGAGTTCAGGGGGACAAGATGACACTTGTCTAATTCTGAACTCTGTATGGGAGAGCTGTGAGTGACCTCCCCTGTCACTTTTAGTTAAGACAGAATGTTGGAATTCTGGCCTTCTCCGTTTGGCTCTCCTCACCTTGGTTATGAGCTTAGACGATATACAGTGAATGAAGAGTGGAGCTTCCATAATTGAATTTGCCTGGTCACTGTGGCTACCATCAAACACTATAGTTTTCCTATTTCAGGACACAGGGTAGAGATACTTTCTAACCCCGCTTGACAGAGGGCATTGCGTGATTTGTTTTATCCAATAGAATGAGACCAGCAGTCACACATTTCACCTCTAGGAGGAAAGAATGTAAGAGCCAGTGTGAGCCCTACCTTGCCCTCCTTTTGTGGCCACAGACTCCAGGAATGTGCTTTCCACATGAGTCTTGTCCTTTCCTTTCTGAGTCCCTGTGTTGACCATGGTCACCTGAGTTTCCCTGGCAGCCTTCCTACTGACTGTGGGGGGAAATGAGCCTTTGTTGCCATTTGCTGAGATTTTAGAGGCATTTGCTACTACAATAGGACCCAGCCTCTCTCGCCATAAAACTTCACACAGCATTGTTTTATTCATCTGCTTATGTGTGATTATGACTCCAACCTCCTTCCAAATGTGTTACAAACTCTAATGCGTGATGAGGCAATTAAGTTCCAAGTCAAACAGAGACAACTGCACAGCACTGAGGGAATACGCTGCTACCATCAGCCCATCCCTAACACCCGGCCCCAAATTCACTTCAAGTTTTGACTCAAGTGCAAAGAGAGCCATGTGGAGTTCAGCGATTCTCACTGAGGTCTTGTCTTAACTCCTTGGCAACTTTTATGTTTTCCTAGGGAGGGTCTTTTGCCAGATGGTCGCAATGTTCATCTTCTCGTTTCATTTTAATGCAAGCTGACGTGTCTCCATCTTCCTGTGGTGGGTTTCTTTTATGAGGTCGTGCTTTGCATTTTTCATAGAAAGAATTTCTGCCTCCCTGTTGGGGAGCCCACCCTTGCAGTTTCTGTGGGGGCCGCTTGGTTAACCACTCGCCTGGGGTTTAAGGCACCGCCAGCAGAGCCAGATCGCTGCAAACTTCTTGATTTATACTCTGGTGGCGAGGGTTTGAGATGCCACAGTGAAACAGGAAGAAGCAGGTTCGGGAGCCCAAATAAGAGCTAGGCCGCAGCTCTGGGGTGCACTTGGCATGCAGAAGGCCAGGATGAAGAAAGACTCCTCTGTCTGCAGATGGGCTTATTATTCCTAGTGAAGGGCTTAGGAGGGACACTGACTTTATGGGGTGCTGAGTAGAGAGAGAAAGACGGTACAATGTAAGTAATATGTCATGATCAAAATGAATAACAAAACTACCTAAAATAAATAATGAAAGTGAACAAAACCATTCCTAGACACATGTATGAAATACCTACTGCCCTAGCAATTCTGGAGGCTAAAGGTAAGAGAGTTAAAGTTCAAGGTCAGCCTGGGCAGCTTATTGGGACCCTATCTCGTATTAAAAAGTAATTAGTTAAAAGGGTTGGGTGTAGTCAATGGTAGAGTGTTTGCCTAAGATGAGCAAAGTTTTGAGTTCAATTCTCAGTACCATAAAGTAAATGGATAAATGAATCCTAAAAGTAATAGGCATTTTATAAATACTCTCTTTTAATGTTCACAATAATTCTATGAGTTAGGGTTGGTCACATTTTATACAAAGAATAAAGAAGTAGGATTGGGGATATAGCTCAGCAGCTGAGCCCTTGCCTAGTGTGTCTCTGAGTTCAATCACTAGCATGAAAACGAGAAGCAAGGAAGGAAGGAAGGGAGGGAGGGAGGGAGGGAAGGAGGAGGGAGGAAGGGGAAGAGAAGGGAAGGAAGGAAGGATGGAAGGAAGGAATGCTTTTAGTAATACAAAGCTGAAATGGGGCTGATTGTGTAGTTTAATGATTGGCAGAGTGTTTGCTTAGCATGTATGAAGCTCTGGATTTCACACCATGCTATGTGTAAAATTGGGCATGGTCTGCACCCTTATTTCCACCCAAGTGGAAGCAGGTTGATCAGAAATTCAGGGTCATCCTCACTTACATAGTAAGTTCAAACTCAGCCTGGGCTATACATGATTGCCTCTCTCACACACAGTAGAAGCTGATGATGATCTGTCAGGATGCAAAGGCTGAGGCACTAACACAACATCTTCATTGGCACTTTTGGCAGCTCTGTTGACTGTTTTCACTTTCTTCCAAAGTCACACTCTAAAGGACTCTTGGATCCCAGCAGCCAGAACTATGAAACTATCCTCTGGCCTGTTACTATGCTGACCATCAAAAACATGATGGGTGGCTGGACCAGACATAGTGCTTAGTAGACAAATGATGCTCTCGGCTGGCCTAGGAAGTCCCCTGAGGGTCTCTGTTGTGCTGAGCTATGAGAAAGGGCATCTCCATCTCACTGTTCACTGGGCAGATGTAAGCACAGCTTTGAGTCTTGTGTTTCTACCCTCTCTGGTGCCTCATCACATTGGAAAAGCAGGTATTTTTTTTCAACAAGTTGTATCCATGCAAAGACCAGGAGGTAAATGTAATCCAAATGCAGAACCTTTTTTCCCCTTGTATCTGGAGTGCTCAGGAATTGAACCCACACTTCATACATTCTAGGCAACTGGTCTACCAGTGAGTTGAAGCCACATCCCTAGATCCAAGTCTACCATCTTTAATTTCAAAATTAAAGCATCATTATAATGATCACTACTTGAACAAGATGTTATAGTTTATGAATGTATTACGTATTAACCACAGTTCTACCACAGTCAAAGGAAATTCAGAGGTAGCAGCAGAAATATGGTCAGTAAAAAAGAAACCAAACTCACATTTCATGTTTTGACTGTTTTCAAGATTTTCTTTTAAAGTGATCACATTGTCACTTTTGAGTGTGAACATGAAAATTCCTATCACAGAGTAAAAAACTGTCAGTACCTTCCCTTGGGAAGCTAAGATGCCTCTCTGCTCTCCCACTTTTGATAATCACAGAATTTCAAAGGCAGATCGCAAACCTGTGAGTTTTAGTTTCTTATTACAAACTATTATTATGACAATGTGACGTGCTCTGAAGATGTGAAGTATAATCTCCCATATGTTACCTGTTGGAGGAGAAGTGACTTATAGAGCCTTGGGCAGAAGCAAGATATGTTTTCACTGTAAACAGGTGAATGCCTCTCTGCCCAAGGGCCTCATTCCGGGATAGTGAGTGTAGAGTTTAAGCATATATCACTAGCAACAGTCTTGTGCCCTACTGAGACCCTTCAGAGCTCAGGAAGCCCATGGCTCTGAGTGGGTATGACAAGAGAGGCAAGAAAGAAGAGTTGAGGCTGGCCTGCTGATCGCACAGCTGGACTCTGGACTGATAGCTGAGAGCTCCACGAGGCCCTGGGAGTGATTCATGCTTAGAGGGGAGAGGAAAGGTAGCTTGGTAAGGGCCATCCAAATTCACAATCTTTCTAGAACAGTCTGGTGCAAATTCTATCATTCCAATACCATCATTTGAGTATTTAAGAATGACTTGAAAGCAGATATGGAAAAGACACATGCCTGAGATACAGCACAATGGAAGTTAAGGTAGAAAGGTCATGAGTTCTGGCCTTAAACAAATAATTTACAGGAAATTCTGAGCTATATAGAGAGACCCTCTGTCTAAATTAAGTAAATAAATAAATTAATAAATAGTGCCACCGGATTCTGTTTTTCTTTGGAAGTGTGTGAAACATGGAGAAAGGAGAAAAAACAGCTGAAAATATTACTCCATTGGTCGAGTCAGCTCAACATGGAAAAAGCAAAACAAAGCAAAAACAAGAAAAAAAAAAACTGTGTTTGATTGCTAGCACTCCATAAAAGCAGGTGACCAGGTGTGGTAGTACCCTTGCAAGCCCAGAACTTGGGAAGTCAGGGAAGGACGATCCAGTTTAAAGTCATCCTTGTCTATACAGTAAGTTCAAGGTCAGCTCGAGTTATATGAGACCCAGTTCTCAAAAAACAAAAAAATTGAAAAAGCAGAATAGGGTGTTGAAGAATGTTTCGGACTACAGGAATGTTCTAGAATGAACTAGAATGTTCTGCACTTGAATATTGAATCCAAGCGTCTACCGCACTGTGCCACAGCTGAGTTTTTCTCTTCTCCAGGCAGGCCTTTTCTGCTTATCCACCACTTCTTCTGCTTCCCCGTTCATCTGATTCCACATGCTGAGACTGTGCTCTTTGACCCTCACTAGAAGCTACTGCCGCCTTCCTCAGATGATGTGGAAAGAAAAAAAAACTTTTTATGGGATCACTTTATCTTCCCCCAACACACTGTTGGCTCCTGGGCTTCTGTTCCAAGGCTTGTGGGTGGCACATTTTAAGGTATAGAGAGAAGCAAGGTGTGGTTGTCCATGGCTGTTTCCTGTAACACACCATGCACAGTTGACACGCATTTGAGTTGATATCCTGACCCCCTAGAGTCTTAGGTCCACACGAGACAAAGGCAAAGGTAAGCCAAGCACTGGGGCGTGGTCTCCCAGCAATGTTGATCGATGAGCAACATTACCTTCTATTGGAGAATGTTGAAAAGGCTGACCTCAAGGCCACCAACATCCTCTGAGCCTCTGCAGTTACAACGTAATCAGACCAGGGGATGCAGTGTTGTTCTTTGGGGGTTACTTTTCGAAAGTAAAAGGTTTTTTTTTTTTTTCCTAGCCCAGCCCTGTGAAGACCACTTTAGTTTCCATTTTTCTCAGATGACAATATCTATAGAGAGAGTCCTCCAATTTGGGGTATATCACTTCTCAAACATGTGGCCCACGTTTAGAACCACATAATACTTAATAATCACCACAATTAGTATCTCTTGTGGGCTGCTGAGATTACCCTCTGCTGAACTCCCAACATTCAAAGAGAATTCACCACAATCCCCCCCAATGAACAGCGACAGCCACGAAGGCCGGCCCATGTGACTTCCTAACGCCCTCTCCTTAAAGCCGAATGGACATACAGATCACTCTCCCCCTTCAAAGAAGACTTCCCCTTGTGGAGCTTTTCAGTGTATTTTTCCTCCTAATGCAAAATGTGGGGAGGGAGTATGATGAACTCAATGTACCCTGAACGTAACTGCTATCAGCTAGGGGATCAAGTCCAGTTAGCTTGGCACCTCCATGATCAAACTCACATTTATAAAAGATGATCATTTCCCTATCAGTAGTGTATGCCTTGTAAGCGTGAAGACCTGAGTTTGATCTCAGGGCTCATGTTTTTTTTTTTAAAAAAAAAAAAAAATGTCAGGGATGGTGACAGATGCTTATAGTGCCAATGTTGAGGATGTGGAGGCAAATGGATCCTTGGAGCTTGTGAGCTAGCCTAGTAGAATTGAAGAGCCCCAGGACTCAGTGAGAGACCGACCTAGCCTCCAAACAAAGCCCCCCAATAAAATAACTCCTTCAAACAGCATGAATGTATGAGCACCTAAAGCATGACATTCAGAGTTACACACACACACACACCACACACACACACACACACACACACACACATACACACACACACACAC
>JADRCD010221401.1:0-23537 GCA_019843815.1 Montemys delectorum
GAGAAGCCAGAGGTCTCCGACTAGACCAATGACTCCTTGCAATGAACATTGGTGAATGAAGTTTTTGGGTTAAAAGGGTATTATACTGTATGACGTGCCGTGACACACTACAGCTTCCGTGATGAGACGCTTTTGTTTCTTCTTGTTATTTTTATTTTCTTTTGGCGGAGAAGTTGGCTTAGGAGAAGGCAGATATGGAGGGATGGAGAGAGGAGTGAGATTGGGGTTTATGATGTAAAATTCACAAAGAGTCAATAAAAAGTTAGAATGAAAAGTAAGAATTTGTTAAATATTTCAATGTGCAAGGGCCTTGAGTTTCAGAATTCTGATGTACTGATAAAGGAGAAACTAGGGTGTCTCATACACTTTCCTGTATGGCTCGTGTCTGCTCTGCGTTGCCTATGGCATTAAGAGTTGAAATAATGTCTGAAAGCCATGCCTAGATTCTCTCCATTGTCACCTTCCTTAAACCCATGAGCATCTTCTTTGGCTCTTCATGCTCTGACCTTCAGTTTGCCATCTTGCTCTTTTAGGAGCCGACATCCTCAGAGTTGCTATAGAAACCCCACAGAGCCCATTTCCTCCACTTCATCCATGCCTCTCAGTAATGTGTGGTGTCTACTGGCCCAACCCTTTTAGCACACAAACTAGAAACTCTTGTAAGGACTGTCACAAGGATCAGATGATATTTTCCTCCTTAAAAGTCACAGCGCAGAGAGGCACCAGGGGCAAGGGGACTTAAGCAGTGGGACGAAATCACTGGAGAGCATCAGAAGAAGCTTTCTGCACCTGTGTACAGCTTGTGTCTCTTTAGTTAAAAGCATGTGGAACTTGGGTGAGGGTGAGTGAATAACTTGAAATAATAGTTTTGTGATCGTGGGTGGTAATATTGTTTAACTTGCATCCCTGATACAGACTTTATCTGCACAGTGTTCTAAGCCCTTTGAGTCTTACAGAATGGGCCTCTTGAGTGAATTGCCTCACTCTCCTGAACAGAGCATAGGCAGGTTACTCATTTTAACTGTAAAGAGATGACGACTACTATATCTCCATGGGGAATGTTTAAAAATACATAAAGCAAAATTACATCCCCTAAGTACACCGAGCCTAAGAGCAGGCAGCCAGCCTGCCAAGTTTTGCTTTGCCTTGGAGAATTAGAATAATTATTGGAAGCTCAGACAAAGCTAGCTTTCTCTTGCAGGTAGATTTCTGATGATTTCCATCCTAGACTCTGACTCAAAAAAAAAAAATCCTTTCGTTTCTTGATGGAGCTAAAGAACATTGCTGCGCTGAGGCCAGAGGGGGGCACCAGATCATCATGATTGATAGAAAGGCTTAGCCGAGCTCTGCAGAAGGCCCAGGCATCAGGGCCTGCAGAGTCTACTGTGAGCATTTGCATGGAAACATATTGAGGTTTCTCTGTTTACCGACTCTACCTCCAGAAGCCCTCACCCAGCGTGAGGCCCTGGAAGTGTTCAGCTAAGGAGGATGCCACAGTTGGCAGGATCTGTTTGATCTGTTTGTAAGCATTGTCAATGAAGCCTCTGTATCTTTCCCCCTCCTATCCTATTTCAGTCACAGGATAGAGATGAACTGTGAGAGGAAGGGAATACCATCCTGCTGTCTGCTTGGAGTATGGGTGGGGCAGGGGTGGGTCTTTTTTCTCCTAAAGAAGGAAAAGTTGTTCATTGTTTTCCAGATTTAATTATGATGTTGACGAGGGAAGGGGCACACTTTTTTTTTTTTTTAAAAAGATTTATTTATTTTATATATAAGTACACTGTAGCTGTCTTCAGACACACCAGAAGAGGGCGTCAGATCTCATTATGGATGGTTGTGAGCCACCATGTGGTTGCTGGGATTTGAACTCAGGACCTTCGGAAGAGCAGTCAGTGCTCCTAATCTCTCCAGTGCTGAGCCATCTCTCCAGCCCAGGGGCACACTTCTTAATGTTCTTATGAGTGGCTTCATTTGCCATATTTCTTAAAGAGGCTTTCAATTCGAGGACACCTTTCCAAACGATCCCATCCAGCCCTACATAATTTAGTCCTCAATCAATCAATATCTCAGCTTGAGTGGTAATTAACTCTTACATGCCATCTGCCACTTGCTGATGTTTTTACGTACAATGAGTTCATTTAGGGCAGTGGATGAGGGCAGATATCAAAGGTTAGAATGGTTCCTGTACCTGGGGAGGACAGAAGAAATGACAGTACTATACTGTGAAATGTAAATGAGTTATTTTATTTAAAACAGAACTTAGAATCTGGTCTAGGATTTCATAAGTACATGAGAATAAATGTTTAAAGATGAAATAGACCTCTGTGCCAGTCCTATGAAATTGATATTTTACCAGGGAAACTTACTAACAGGTGATTTTAATATGGGCATATATTTTTATTTGTTTCTTATGCTATTTTCATCTAATGTTTCAGGATGCATATGATCTCTTATGCTGATAAAAACCTTTGCAAGAGAAGTTCTACAGCAACCTCATACAAAGAGCATATTACAGTAAACTCCAGCATAATTTATTTAACACATATTTATATAGCACTTACCATGTGCCATGGACTCTTTTAAACACCATGTAAATATTAGCTGACTTAATCCTCATTATAACGTGAGAATACTGGTGGAATTTCAATTAAGTGATGTGAGAAAAATCCTATAGCCCAGTGCTTGAGATTATGAATCCTTCAATAAATATTTGTTGGAAGAACGAATACCTGAGAGTGACTCAATCAATCAGTCTGTCTTGTTTGGCTATCAAAAAAGCAAACAACACACCAGGATGAGATATTGAGTGGCGTAATAGGTTCAGAGAAACTGGAAACACCAGTTTTCTTCTTTTACAGCTGTGCTCAGATGGTACCAAGGTGCCCTAAATAATTCTGCCTCCTGGACAATCATTTGTTTTTATCATTGGTTTAGATCTTTAAATATAGTAGTATCTATTCTCTTTGGTGAGCTGAAGATAGCTGACTTTAATCTATCTTTAATATTTTGTTCATTGAATCTAAATTTCATTTTGTCATTATTTGAGGTTTGGAGCAAAAAGTATTACAGTCCTAACTAAGACATTAAAATTTATTGATTTTTTTCCCTTAAAATTTGAATTGTATCTTTTTGCTCTAACCCAAGAAAACATTTGTATTATGTTAGTTAATTGGTCATCAGAGATTAGTAAATGAGCATTTACTATTTTGTATTGTTTTATTATGATTAAAAATATCCACATTCTAATCCTGGAGGATGTTTCAGACACTATATGGGGACAGTTAAAAGGTAACTGCTAGTTTTTCATGAAGCTATGCTGTGTGTATGTGTGTGTGTGTGTGTGTGTGTGTGTGTAGTGTGTGTTTGTGTGTGTGTGTGTGTTGTGTGTGGTGGGTGTGGGGTGTGTGGTGTGTGTGTGTGTGTGTGTGTGTGTGTGTGTGTGTGTGTGTGTGTGTGTTTAGGTTTTTGAGACAGGGTCTCACTCTCTAGCCCAGTCTGTCCTAGAATTTAAGATCCTTCTGCCTTATTGTCCTTAAGTCAATGTTTTTATTCAGTATCCGGTGGCTCCGATCAATTGTAGGTTCTTTTTCGTCTCACTAAATTAATTGGGTTTAGCTTAAATCTTACCTGTTGAAACATAATTAACATGACAGAAAAGAATCTGTCCCTGTATAATGGCGATGAAGGCTTCAGCTGCCCCAGCCTATTCCCAAATAGTGTCTTTTTTTTTTTTTTTGGATTTCTTTTTTTTTTATTAGACATTTTCTTTATTTACATGTAAATTTCTCTTTTCCCAGTTTCCCCTCCAACCAACCAACAAACAAACAAACAAACAAAAGCAACAAGAACAAACCCCTGTTGCCTCCCCCCCCCCCATGCTAAACAGCCTGTCTCTTTTATCCTAGTCTTTAACTATCAGCTAAAACATTATGTCTTCCTGAGTCATGACAAATGTCTGGTGAAATGGTGCTTTTCTTTCCTTTCCTTTCCTTTTCTTTCCTTTCCTTTCCTTTCCTTTCCTTTCCTTTTCTTTCCTTTCCCATTTCCTTTTTCTCCTTTTCTTTTCATTTCCCTTTCTTTTCTTCCCTTTCCTTCCCTTTCCTCCCCTCCCCTCTCTTCCTTCCTTCTTCCTTCCTTTCTTTCCTCCTTTCTTTCTTCCTTTCTTTCTTTCTTTCCTTCTTTCCTTCTTTCTTTCTTTCTTTCTTTCTTTCTTTCTTTCTTTCTTTCTTTCTTTCTTTCTTTCTCTATCTCTTTCTTATATAACTGTTGAGACGTGACAAGTGAAGGGGCTTAGAAATACACACATTTTCATGGGGAAAAATATTCCTATCACTCTGAAGTATTTCTCATGGTATTTCTCTTACCTGTTTATTCTCAGCCTTTTCTGCTACAAATTACGACCCATTCTTTAAGGATCAATGACGTTTCCTGGCTCCTTTCCTCAAGCTTTTGCCCTTGCTAGTCCACACTCCATGTTTTGTTAAGTTGATGACCTCCTAAAAGTAAGTAGCATATATTTGCTTTCTTATTTGTTATATCTTCTCTATTGCATTATACTCTAGTGTTATTTATCTTTTAAAGATAGGTTCATATTCTAGTGCTGTCTGACTACAAAGCAAGTGCAAGAAAATCTTGGCTTTCAAAAAAACTGAAAACTGAAACAAATTGAGCTGTTGCCCTAATAAATTATCGATTATCTTGGATAAAGTTGGAAAAGGGTAATCAAGATCCTCCTTTCACTTTTTTTACGCTTATTCCTTTTAATCTTACCTTGAATATAATTGTGGCCAAAGAATTAGTTGGACATTTTCTCTGTTGGATAAGGTACTGAGATTTGATGTTCCTAGAGCATGGTTTCAATCATCAATGACATTATCCAAATCGATCTCTAGTAAGTTACAGAAGATGCATATTAAAATTCTTTGGAAAGATTTTTGCCTAAAACTAATCACATGACTTGAGAAGTGCTGGTGTGGGAGATACCCAAGAGAGCCCCAACCTCTTCAGGGGAGAAAGGGGAGAGGGAAGTGGGGGCATGATTGTGGGAGGGGGTGACTGGGAGGGGGAAGTGAGCAGGTTGTAAAGTGAATAAGGAACAAAAACTAATCTCATGAATCATACATGTCTTCACAAACTATAGTGGTTAAATTTATGATTGTATTAATAGTCATTTACTTTTATTGGAGGTTTTAAGTTCTGGAATTGTAATGTCAGACATTGTGTTAAGCACTTGTATTAGGTCGTCAATACTTGTCTTATGGAGAAATATATATGTAGGCATGGACTATGCCTACTTTGGCATTCTGTCCTGATTAATAACTGAAATCTTTTTTTTTTTCCAGACAGTGTTTCTCTGTGTAGCCCTGGCTGTCCTGGAACTCACTGTGTAGACCAGGCTGGCCTCGAACTCAGAAATCCGCCTGCCTCTGCCTCCCAAGTGCTGGGATTAAAGGCGTGCACCACCACCGCCTGGCAATAACTGAAGTCTTAATCTGGATGATTTTGGCATATTTCTAGGCGCAAAATATTAGAATAAAATTCTGTAACAGCTTTTTTTAGAGGTGTTTATGTGTTCGCAAATCCTGGGAGACAAAGAGCCACTTTTCTGCACAGAAATTATATTTAGTGTTTTCTGGAACTCACAATAGTTCATTGTTATAATTGTACTTTTATCATGGAATGACAAATACAAGCACTGTCTTTCCTTCTTGTCACTTTTGTTCTTCTTAGTAGATTTCTTTCTTCAGGCCCTACATAAACTTTTTAAATTCAATTATATTCTTTAGATTGTATATAATATACTTGCACCATTTTTGGATAAATGGTTGATGATGTTTTTATAGCTTTGTTATAGACTTTAACATTACTCAAAGAATCCCGAATTTAAATCTTGATACGTTTAAAGCTTTTCCTTTTCAGAAGTGCTCATAGGTTGGTTCTTTTCTTCTTTTCCTCAGTTGTGTCCATGACAGATATCAGACAGGGATAAAGCCATACATTTCTCTTACATGTGATCTAATTCAGAAGACAGACTCTGCATAACAAAGAGCACACAGTGGGCACGTTTCAGGTTCTTCTTGCTAGTACCGTCTTGTGATGATGGGTTGCATAAGGCTGGCTTTACTCTATCAACCAGAACAGTATAATAAGTGATATAAAATAAATATGTCAGTTTTGTGAAGAACTTTCTGTGGACTTGCTGCTTTCTCCAAATACATTGGCAAAGCATCTCATCTATGACAACATAGAAAAATGCTATTGCATTGTTTACTGCTTGAGCCATATTCTCGTTTAAATTAATACCACATAAAGTCATCATCTTACTTGAACAAAAGTCTTATTAAATTGGACATGTCTTTTACAGCATGTCATGCAATTAAAATTTTTAGACATTTTCTTTTCATCTGGAAATAGATTTGAGTTAATTAAAAACAATTATTATAGACTTCCAAATAACATACGGCATCATCTTGCGTTTTGTATTTCTTTGGCATTGTGTAGATGAGCACGTTTTAGAACATCCTGCAAATTAAATACATTTTAAAGTAGAAATTGCAAGAAAATGTTCAGAGATAAAGCAACAAGTACGCAAATAAAAATTAAATATATGTATATATATATATATGCTTAATAAAATATTATTTATTTAAAGAAAAACTATCTGAAACCCCGAAAACACACCAGTTGTACTGTGGAGAAATAGTTGTTGTCTTAATTAGTGTTTCCATTGCTGTGGAGAGACACCATGACCAAGGCAACTCTTATAAAGACAACACTTCGTTGGGGCTGGCTTACAGGTTCAGAGGTTCAGTCCATTGGTGTCAAGACAGGAAACAAGGCAGTGTCCAGGCGGGCACAGTGCTGGAGGGGCTGAGGATTCTACATCTTCATCCAAAGGAAGCCAGGAGCAGACTGTCTTCCAGGCAGCTAGGACAAGGGTCTCAAAACCCACTCCCACAGTGACACATTTTCTCCAACAAGGCCACACCTCTTCCAATAAGGACACACCTACTCCAACAAGGCCACACCCTCCTCCAACAAGGACACACCTCTTAATAGTGCCACTCTGTGCCACAGTTGCCTTTTCATACTCAGACTTAGAAGCTTTTGTTATTTTCTTTCCTTATAGGCAGGATCTTCCTAGGTATGCCAGGATGGCTTAGAACTCACAATGCTCATCCCACCTGCCCAGTGCTAGGAGAACTGGTGCATACTGCCATTTCAAGCTAACTGTGACGATTTAAGAAAACGATCTAAGAATACCAGCCATTTTCTCCAAAATAAGCAAAAGCACAACTGTTAACAATAAACCCCTGGATATCTAGCAGTGCAAACAACCATATTTTTGTAAAAATAAATAGAGTGAGCATTAGTCAGTATGTCAAAAAAATTTACATCTCCTACCAAGTGTTGATTGGTTCTTGTGTGTTAAGTTCACACTGCATGTCAGCATGAAGGACAGGTACTTTGAGGGTCTTATGGCAGCTATTCCTCCCAGGGAACTTCTTTTAAGTAATGAGGAATAATATTTAGGATGGATCCCCAGGGTTAGTTGCTTCAGATCACTGTGAATCCAAAAACATAGGTAAATAATTCAAAGACATGTCAATTTTATTTTGGAAGGTGCTAGGTATGTAAGTCAAGTGCAGTTCCTTTTAAGAATGTGTTTCTTCAAAAGTAATATAATAAATGTTGTATTTGAGAATGCTTCTAAAAGTGGACCCTGGACAAGGAATTCAGACGTTAGACTATCCAATGATGACTCCTTCCTTCCTTTTTTGGGGGGAAGGGAATTGGATATTTTCTTTGTTTACATTTCAAATGTTTTCCTCTTTCCAGATTTCCTCTTTGGAAACCCTCTATCTTATCCACCCTCCCCCAGCTTCTATGAGGGTGCTCCCCCATCCACCCACTCCCACCCTCCTGCCCTGGTATTCTCCTACACTGGGGCATCAAACACCCTCAGGCCCAAGGACCTCTCCTCCCACTGATGCCCAACAAGGCCATCCTCTGCCACATATGTGGCCAGTGCCATGGGTCACTCCATGAGTATTGTTTGGTTGTTGGTCCAGTTCCCAGGAGCTCTCTGGGGTCTGGCCTGTTGACCCTGTTGCTCCCTCCATGGAGCTGCAAACCCCTTCAGCTCCTTGTGTCCCTTCTCCAACTCCTCCATCTGGGACCCCTGAGCTCAGTCCAATGGTTGGCTGTGAGCATGCACCTCTGTATGTCAGGCTCTGGCAGAGCCTCTCAGGACACAGCCATATCAGGCTCCTGTCAGCAAGCACTTCTTCCTGGCATCCACAATAACGTCCAGGTTTGGTGGCTGTATGTGGGATGGATCCCCTGGTGGGGCAGTCTCTGGATGGCCTTTCCTTCAGTCTCTGCTCCACACTTTGTCTCCATATTTCCTCCTGTATTTTGTTCACCCTTCTAAAAAGCACTGAAGCATCCACATTTTGGCCTTCCTTCTTCTTAGGCTTCATATGACGTGTGAATTGAATTTTGGGTATTCAGAATTTTGGGGCTAATATCCACTTATCAGTGAGTACACATCATGGTTTTTCCTTTGTGACTGAGTCACCTCACTCAGGATGGACTCTTTCCTTCCATAATCCCTAGTAGAATATCTGTCTCCAAATATGTTAATCTAGTCTCAGAAAATAAACTGACCTGTACCATCCAGATAGACCAGCCTTTTCAATAAAGCTTGGGTTGTAACTATGGAACTTAGTTCTCCGGGAACTCTGGAGGCTACCGTCTCCCAAAGGCAACTAAAACACTTACATATTAGGAGTCTAAGGTTTCTACTATCGGCTCTTGCCCTGCCGCCCCATTTATTGCCCTCCTCTTGGATGCCTGGTGTTATCAAAAGGCTCAAACTGAGAGAGGGTAATGTTGCTGTGGGAAATTCCTCCCTATCAATGTAGGAACTCAGGAACAAAATTGTTTACAATAGACTCCCTGCTTTTCCCCAAGCCTTATTCTAGAATATTACAGACAAAAGCAAGCAAGTGAAGAAAAGGTGGTCTCAACAGAGGTTTTGATTCTTAAGAATGGCCTCCGGGGGCTGGACAGATGGTTCAGCAGTTAAACACAGTGACTGCTCTCCCAGAGGACCCAGGTTTGATTCTCAGTACCCACATAGCAGCTAACAATTGTCTGCACTCCTGATTCAGGAGATCTGAGACCCTCATCCAGACATACATGCAGACAAAAATACCAATGTACATTAGAAAATGGCCTCTGAAAATTCCTCAGTAACTCCGTTTCGCATAGGAATAGAGTAGAACATAGAGATTAGTATTATTTTCTCATAATTGCACTCCCTCCACTTACTGCTCCACACAGCCAGGATTTCAACCAGTGCTGTGTAGATTTAAGGCTCTTGGTAATCTCAGTGCTGGGGTTGTTTGAAAAGTTCCTTCCTTTAAAAATTGTCCTTGGGTACATTTCTTATTGTGTGTGATACTCTCTTATTAAGAAAATGACCCAAAAATGTTGTTTCAATATGATCTATAGACACGAGAAAGGCTGCTTTTTCTATTAATGAAAAACATGTCCTGCTTCTTTATTTTTGTTATACCTTGGATGATTATTGTACCTGCTATCTTTTGAGGAAGTGACCTGAAGACAGACTGAAACATTGGGTCCTGTAAACCTGACATTATCTACTTGATTTAGTTTCATTAATACCTGTATGATCTGACTGTGCAAAAATTAGCATACATTATTAACTAAACCAATTGAAGCAGAAACATAAAGTAAAAGAGCTGATACAATATTTAATAGATTCACTAATTAATGTCTTTGCATTTCCCCCTTCTAGTTCTAGGGGCTGAGCCCAGAGCTCTCACAAGCAGAGTAATTGTCCTATGAATGAGCTTCATCACCAACACACTATTTAATTTTTATGAATGCCTAACAATATTCCACTTAGACATTTTCTCTCCAGTGACATTCTAAGGCAGGACTAACTGGATGCTCAGGCCACAGAAGTGGCAGGGCAGCTGGGACAGGATCCTTTCTATCGCCCTCTACAACTAGGAGGGACAGCAGATCCACAACCCTCTCTGCGCCTTTCCCAAAAGCAGAGAGCTTGTCTCCGACACCAGGACTCAGGAGGGATGGCTGATCCACAGTCCTCTGCACAAGGGTCTGACCAGAGAAGAGCTGATTTCCCAGAAGTGCTGACACAGGCTTACAGACCCACAGGAAGAACAAACTCCAGCCAGAGACAGCAAGAAAATCTAACATCAAAGATCAACAGATGGCGAAAGGCAAAGGCAAGAATCTTACCAACAGAAACCAAGACTGCTGGGCATCATCAGAACCTAGTACTCCCACCACAGCAAGTCCTGGATATCCCAAAACACTGGAAAAGCTAGATTTGGATCTAAAATCATATCTCATGATGGTGATGGAGAAATTTAAGAAGGACATAAATAACTACCTTAAAAAATACAGGGGAACACAGGTAAACAGGAACAAGCCCTTAAAGAGGAAACATAAAAATCCCTTAAAGAATTACAGGAGAACACAAGTAAACAAGTAGAAGCCTTTAAAGAGGAAACACAAAAATCCGATAAAGAATTACAGGAAAGCATAACCAAACAGGTGAAGGAATTGAACAAAATCATCAGGACCTAAATATGAAAGTAGAAACAATTAAGAAATCACAAAGAGAGACAACTCTAGAGATAGAAAACCTAGGAAAGAAGTTAGGAACCATAGATGCAAGCATCAAAACAGAATACAAGAGATAGAAGAGAGAATTTCAGGAGCAGAAGACACCGTAGAAAACATTGACACGACAGTTAAAGAAAATGCAAAATGCAAAAAGTTCCTAACACAAAACATCCAGGAAATGCAGGACATAATGAGAAGATCAAACCTAAGGATAATAGGTATAGAAGAGAGTGAAGACTTACAACTTAAAGGGCCAGTAAATATCTTCAACAAAATTATAGAAGAAAAGTTCCTTACCTAAAAAATGAGGTGCCCATGAACATACAAGAAGCCTACAGAACTCCAAATAGTTTGGACCAGAAAAGAAATTCTTCCTGCCACATAATAATCAAAACACCAAATGCACAAAACAAAGAAAGAATATTAAAAGCAGTAAGGGATAAAGGTCAAGTAACATATAAAGGCAGGCCTATCATAATTACACCAGACTTCTCGCCAGAGACTATGAAAGCCAGAATATCCTGGGCAGATGTCATACAGACCCTAAGAGCCAGCACAAGCTTCTATACCCAGCAAAATTGTCAATCACCATAGATGGAGAAACCAAAGTATTCCATGACAAAACCAAATTCACACAATGTATTTCCACAAATCCAGCCCTTCAAAGAATAATAAATGGAAAAGTCCAACACAAGGAGGGAAACTACATCCTAGAAAAAGCAAGAAAATAATCTTCCAACAAAACTAAAAGAAGTTAGCCACATGAACAGAACTCTAACTCTAACAATAAAGATAACAGGAAGCAACAATTACTTTTCCTTAATATCTATTAATACCAATGGACTCAATTCCCCAATAAAAAAGATGTAGGCTATCAGACTGGGTACGTAAACAGTTCCCAACATTTTGTTGCATACAGGAAACCCACCTCAGTGACAAAGACAGACACTACCTCAGAAGAAAAAGCTAGAAAACTATTTTCCAAGCAAATGGTCCCAAGAAACAAGCTGGAGTAGCCATTCTAATATTGAATGCAATTGAATTTCAACCTAGAGTGATCAAAAAAGATAAGGAGGGACACTTCATATTCCTCAAAGGTAAGATCTAACAAGATGAACTCTCAATTCTGAACCTCTATGCTCTAAATGCAATGGCATCTACATTCATAAAAGAAACTTTACTAAAGATCAAAGCACACATTGCACCACACACAATAATAGTGGGAGACCTCAATACCCCACTCTCTGCAATGGACAGATCATGGAAACAGCAACTAAACAAAGACACAGTGAGACTAACAGAAGTTATGAAACTTGATGGATTTAACAAATATCTATAGAACTTTTTATCCTAAAACAAAAGGATATAACTTCTCAGCACCTCATGGTACTCTCTCCAAAATTGAGCATATAATTGGTCACTAATCAGGCCTCAATAGATACAAGAAGATTGAAATAATTCCTTGCATCCTATCAGATTATCATGGTCTAAGGCTGTTCCTTAATAACAACATAAACAATAGAATGCCCACATACACGTGGGAGCTTAAAAATACTCTACTCAATGATAAACTTGGTCAAGGAAGAAATAAAGAAAGAAATTAAAGACTTTCTAGAGTTTAATGAAAATGAAGCCACAACATACCCAAACTTATGGGACACAATGAAAGCAGTCCTAAGAGTAAAACTCATAGCTTTAAGTGCCTCCAAAAAGAAACTGGAGAGAGCATACACCAGCAATTTGACAGCACATCTGAAAGCCCCAGAACAAAAAGAAGCAAATTCACCCAAGAGGAGTAGAAGGCAGGAAATAATCAAACTCAGGGCTGAAATCAACCAAATGGAAACAAAAAGAACTATACAAAGAATCAATCAAACTAGGAGCTGGTTCTTTGAGAAAATCAACAAAATACATAAACTGAGCCAGACTAACTAGAGGGCACAGAGACAGTATCCTAATTAACAAGATCAGAAATGAAAGGGGAGACATAACAACAGAAACTGAGGAAATAAAAAAAATCATGAGATCCGACTACAAAAGCCTATACTCAACAAGACTGGAATACCTGGATGAAATGGACAATTTTCTAGACAGATACCAGGTATCAGAGTTAAATCAAGATCAGATAAAAAATTTAAATAGTCCCATATCTGCTAACCAAATAGGGACAGTCATTAATAGTCACCTAACCAAAAAAAAATCCCTGGACCAGATGGGTTTAGTGCAGAGTTTTATCAGACCTTCAAAGAAGACCTAATACCAATACTCCTCAAATTATCCAACAAAATAGAATCAGAAGGTACTCTACCCAATTTGTTCTATGAAGCCACAATTACTCTGATACCAAACCACACAAAAACCTAATGAAGAAAGAATACTTCAGACCAACTTCCCTTATGAATATCAATGCAAAAATAATTAAATTCTTGCAAATCGAATCCAAGAACACATCAAAATGATCATCCATCATGAACACGTAGGCTTCATCCCAGGGATGCAGGGATGGTTCAATATATGGAAATCCATCAACATAATTCACTATATAAACAAATTTAAGGAAAAAAAATATGATCATGTCATTCGATGCTGAGAAAGCATTTGACAAAATCCAACATCCCTTCATGATAAAAGCCTTGGAAAGTTCAGGAATACAAGGCCCATACTTAAACATAGTAAAAACAATATACAGAAAACCAGTAGCCAACATCAAACTAAATGGACAGAAACTTGAAGCAATCCCACTAAAATCAGGGACTAGACAAGGCTGCCCACTCCCTCCCTACCTATTCAATATTGTACTTGAAGTCCTAGCCAGAGCAATTAGACAACAAAAGGAGATCAAAGGGATACGAATTGGAAAGGAAGAAGTCAAATTATCACTATTTGCTGATGATATGATAGTACACTTAAATGACCCCAAAAATTCCACCAGAGAGCTCCTAAACCTGATAAACAACTTCAGCAAAGTAGCTGGATATAAAATTAACTCAAGCAAATCAGAGGCCTTCCTCTATACAAAAGATAAACAGGTGGAGAAAGAAATTAGGGAAACAACATCCTTCACAATAGTTACAAATAATGTAAAATACCTGGGTGTGACTCTAACTAAGCAAGTAAAAGATCTGTTTGACAAGAATGTCAAGTCTCTGAAGAAGGAAATTGAAGAAGATCTCAGAAGATGGAACGATTTCCCAAGCTCATGGATTGGCAGGATTAATATAGTAAAAATGGCCATCTTACCGAAGGCAATCTACAGATTCAGTGCAATCCCCATCAAAATTCCAACACAATTCTGCACAGACTTGGAAAGCGTAATCTGCAAATTCATCTGGAATAACAAATGGAGGATAGCAAAAACTATTCTCAACAATAAAGGAACCTCTGGTGGAATCACTATCCCTGACCTTAAGCTGTACTACCAAGCAATTGTGATTAAAACTGCATGGTATTGGCACAGTGACAGGCAGGTGGATCAGTGGAAGAGAATTGAAGACCCAGAAATGAACCCATACATCTATGGTCACATGATCTTTGACGAAGGAGCTAAAACCATAAAGTGGAAAAAAAGACAGCATTTTCAACAAATGGTGCTGGCTCAACTGGCAGTTAGCATGTAGAAGAATGCAAATCGATCCATTTTAATGTCCTTGTACAAAGCTCAAGTCCAAGTGGATCAAGGATCTCCATATAAAACCAGATACACTGAAACTAATAGAAAAGAAAGTGGGGAAGAACCTCGAGCATGTGGGCACAGGGGAAAATTTCCTGAACAGAACACCAATAACTTATGCTCTAAAATCAAGAATTGACAAATGGAACCTCATAAAATTACAAAGCTTCTGTAAGGTAAAAGACACTGTCAATACTACAAAATGGCAACCAAAAGATTGGGAAAAGATCTTTACTAATCCTATATCTAATAGAGGGCTAATATCCAATATATACAAAGAACTAAAAATGTTAGACTCCAGAGAACCAAATAACCCTATTAAAAATGAGGTACAGAGGTAAACAAAGAATTCTCAAATGAGGAATACTGAATGGCTGAGAAGCACCTAAAGAAATGTTCAACATCCTTAGTCATCAGGGAAATGCCAATCAACACAACCCTGACATTCCACCTCACACCAGTCAGAATGGCTAAGATAAAAAACTCAGGTGACTGCAGATGCTGGTGAGGTTGTGGAGAAAGAGGAACACTCCTTCATTGCTGGTGGGATTGCAACCTGGTACAACCACTCTGGAAATCAATTTGGCAGTTCCTCTGGAAATTGGACATAGTACTACCAGAGGACCCAGCTATACCACTCCTGGGCATATACTCAGAAGATGCTCCAACATGTAATAAGGACACATGCTCCACTATGTTCAAAGAAGCCTTACTTATAACAGCCAGAAACTGGAAACAACCCAGATGTCCCTTAACAGAAGAATGGATACAGAAATTGTGGTACATCTACACAATGGAGTACTACTCAGCTATTAAAAACAATGAATTCATGAAATTCTTAGGGAAATGGATGGAACTAGAAAATATCATCCTGAGTGAGGTAACCCAATCACAAAAGAACACACATGCTGTGCACTCTCTGATAAGTGTATTAGCCCAGAAGCTCAGAATACCCAAAATACAATCCACAAACCACAAGAAACTCAAGAAGAAGGAAGACCAAAATGTGGATACTTTGTTTCTTCTTAAAAGGGGAAACAAAATACCCATGGAAGGACATGCAGAGACAAACTGCGGAGCAGAGACTGAAGGAAGGACAATCCTTCCTTCAGAGACTGCTTCACCTGGGAATCTTTCCCATATTCAATCATCAAATCCAGACACCTTTGTGGATGCTAGCAAATGCTGGCTGACAGGAGCCTAATATAGCTCTCTCCTGAGAGGCACTGAGACTCCTCAGTGAAGGAGCTAGACAAAGGACCCAAGGAGCTGAAGGGCCTGCAGCCCCTTAGGATGAACAACAATATGAACTAACTAGTGTCCTCAGAGCTCTCAGGGACTAAACCACCAACCAAAGAGTACACATGTTGGGACTAGTGGCTCCAGCAGCATATGTATAGCAGAGGATGGCCTAATCAATCATCAATGGGAGGAGAGGCCCTTGGTCCTCTGAAGGTTCTATGCCCCAGTAGAGGGGAATGCCAGGGCCAGAGGGTGGGTTATTGAGCAGGGGGAGGGGGGAGGGAACAGGGTGTTTATTTTATTTTATTTTATTTTATTTTATTTTATTTTTTTCAGAGGGGAAACAGGGAAAGGAGATATCATATGACATGTAAATAGAAAAAAATCTAATAAAAAATAGATCCCACTTAGAATATACACAAACGATATGCAACAATTCCCTTTCCTCTGTGAGTTAATGGGTTAGCCTCCTGAGAAAGGAAAGGAAAGTTCAGGAATATGTTTGTTCCTGGAGTTGCTCTCCTTAGCCATCTGAGGAAAAGATCTCAGTAGATGAGCAGAATATGCTGTAGCATCCACCAAGCTTTGCTGAAACAGTACAATGTAATGATCTTTCTAGATTTAAAACTAAAAGTGACATTAACTAAAAGGACTTGGGACAAAGAATTGATTGAGTTCATTTTGAAGATTACCTCAACCTCCACCATAAGAAGTATGTTTCCCATTACATCATTCAACGTAGAACACATTTGCATCTCTGTAAACCTTCATACTTCAGGATATTATGTGGGCAGAGAAGGGAGAATTATAGTCACACTGATTCTATAGGACAACTCTTTTAAAGGGAAAACTACAAGAAATGATAATTTAAGAGCTTCTAAGTATGTTGAAATATCTCCATCTTGAGACATGTTTGGAATGAAGCAGATCAAAATCACACCCATGGCTGGTATAGTTTGAATGCATGTCCTTTTGGAATTCATACCTTGGGACATATGTGACAAAGTGATGGGCTTGAGGCCTAGGACTTTGGGAAGTAATTAAATCCTGAGGGTTCTGTACCCACAAATAGGACCTCAGGTTCCTTTCTGTGTCTTCTATTTCTTCTACCACATGAAGAAGCGGTGTTGGAGTTCTACTTTGTGGATGCAGCAAGAATCAGCCATGTTGGGAACAAGGAGGAGTGTGGAGGACATTCAACCCACTAGCACTTTCATCTTGACTTTTTCAGGGTTCAGAACGTTGGAAAGTAAATTTCTGCTGTTTACAAATTACCCAGACTTCGACATTTTGTTTTAGTAGCATGAACAGACTAACAAAGGTTTGGAGAATCATATAAAATTGCAATTGCCCCATAAAACCTTCTGAAATTTTTCCGTGATTGAGCTTTAATAATGGAGGACATTGGTAGTGAAAATATGTGTGAGTTTTAGAAATGGAGGAATAGTCACAGACACATAGCTTAGCCTGTCTCCAGAAAAGACTGAAAATTCCAACAGACTTCTGATTGCTAGCTTCTTTTGCTTAGATCTTTCAGTAGAGAAGGCTCTGAAGTATGAAGGTCTACAGCTGTTGTGTATGCTGGCAATCACTGTCAATATCATAATCATTTTAAACCATTAGTTATTTTGGAGAGATGCCTAAACAGATTATTTTAGAATGTTTCATCTATACTCGTTGGTTTTAGAGTAATATCTTCATGCTAATTAACCTATAATGGTGATGATAGTACATTGGATAAATATCAATATTTCGGGGGGTGGTTGACTAAGTTTGATAGAAGGCTAAATAATACTATTTTTGCAGCTACTGTGTCCTAAGAAACAATGGATGAAACAGCTAAAGAGTAAACCCTACAAGATTGCTTCTGGGGATTAGTTAATGCCAGCAAATGGAATGTCTCTGTGAACTCAGCTATCAATGGAAGGAACCATGTTTTTTGTATGAATGTAACTAGAATTTCTGCTCGAGTACTGGTGCTATCAAAGTCCTTCCACATACATGTCTTATAGAGGATATGGGCTTTCATACAGCAGAAAATAAAAAACAGGCTTACTGGGCTCAGAGGGGAAAAAATTAAATATAAACATCTATAGCTGGAATTTTCTTAGATATTTTGAAAAAAATAATGCCTGTCAAGGGTAGATGGAGTGTGGGTAAGGGAATCAGGAGAATGAGAGGGAAGGGAAACAGTGGTCAGGATGTAACATATAAGAGAAGAATAAAAAAATGAAAGAAAAAGTCATACAGTTGGGGAAACAGATGTTGAAATTACACATTTTAACATTTACTATATAAGACCAAATTTATTTGTGAATTGTATTGAAAATACTGATGTAAAGAAGTGTAGGGATAATCTCCTCTGTACTGTGGGGAGGCACAACCTGTCAATAAAAAGTTAATGGCCAATAAGCTCTGGCAGGAGTAGAAGGCGGGACTTCCTGTTGGGAAAGTGTCAAGTGGGAGGAGGGGATTTTGCGCTGGGAGGCAGAGAAGATGGAAGTAAGAAGGCAAGAAGAGGAAGCCAGACACATAGCTGAACTCAGGCTAGAGTAAATGGGATAATAAGTCAAGAATTAGTCGAAGAGCCAGCCTAGCTAATGGAACTAGTAATGTTATACCTCTGAGTTATTATTTGGAAACTGGGACACAGGTGGAAAAGCCCATGGCTTTAAAGAAGTGATCACCTTAGTAGGTATTTGTGGATGATATAGTCAGTGTTGGATGTAGACAAGGCCTGCAGGTTACAAAGCAGATTAGTAGTCCAAACTGGGGCCAGGTTAGAATAGTACTGAGTCCTTCCCTTTGCTGCCCTTATGATAGGGAACAGGGAGATAAGTGCTGATCTCAGGTTCAAGGCTAGACAGTTCTATAGAAGAGTGTCTGAAATTTAAGCTTAAGCTTAAATTTCTATATGAGTAGGAAAGCATTGTTTTTGTTTGTTTGTTTGTTTGTTTGTTTCTTTTAATTCCTTTGAGGCCAATGAGATGGTTGGGAGGATGGAAGTGCTTGTGGGCCGATGACATGGATTCTTTCGCTGGATCCCACAAGGTGACTTAACTACTGAAAGTTATCTTCTGACTTCCACATGTTTGTGTAGGTTTACACACACACACACACACACACACACACACACACACACACCCCTCTTTTCAAAGAGCAAGTAGGCCCAGAGAGGAAACATGATGAGGGTTTCAAGATGGCACCTACCTTTGAGGAAAATGGAAGATGAGTACCAAAATGTTCTGAGGAAACCAATTAGAAGAAAAGTGCCATTTGGAGTGTGAGAAAGTTGTTCTTGGAACAGAGGAGATAGATGGAGAAGATTCTAGACAGCTAATGTGGGTATAGAGTTGAGAGTGTTTCTGGCACTGCTGTGACGGGATATGTTGGAACACCTGTTTCCACATGAGCACTCTACAGAGGTGACATCATTCACCATCCTGGTTGTGAAAGAAAGACGAGAGCTGCCAAAAACAAAATGGAGTCGCTTGGGACAATTTGAATACAAAAGTACATAAATCTGGGAGGCTATCGGGGAACAATTCTTACCCACGATTGCCTGCTAAGTCATAGTAACATCAACGGTGACCACACAACTACAGTGTACAGACTTTCTTGGCATCTCATGCACAAGTAACTCTACAAGGACAACCATTCGTTCAACTCCGGCCTTGTGCCACTCTTTCATATTAATCATCATGGAAAACAATTCTCATTTTAAAAATAAGATTCAATCCTCAAAATGTTGTCATTACAAACTTCATCCTGTGCTACTGACATGGCTTAGCAGTTAAATGTACTTGCCACCAAGTTTAGTGACCCAGCTTTGATTCCCAGGACCCTTTTGGCAGAAGGCAAGTACTGAATCCTAATGTTCTCTGATCTTTGCATGTATACATTGTGACAAACCTGTGTGCACAAAAAGACACACACACACACACACACACACACACACGCACAATAAGTAAATAAATGTAATTAAAATAGTTAAAAGAACTCTTCCCTCCTCTCATGCTCTTTGAACATGCGATAGCTGGGTGCTGGTGTTGCAATGGCCTACTATTCCCAGATAGAGTTTATTTTCTGCAGCACCTCTCTCTAACTTTACAAAGTTTAGATGGTAGGCGTGTTTGTTTGTTTGCACAGGCATACCTCTGTGTACCTGAAACAAGAAATTTCAAATCTGACTTCAAGACACTTCTGGGATCTTGAAGTGAAACCCTGTGAGGACTTCTCCCTGGATTGTAAATGCATAAATTGAATTTTAAGGTGAAAACACTCAATATTCCACAACCTATGGAAGCACATTTAATCATGCCCCATTTTGTTTTTCTTTATAAAATACGTATTTAATCCCTCCCAGATGTTATCATACATAATTAACTGAATCGAAGGTATTTTTGCCGTCAATTGCATCAACATTTTGTGGCTGGAGGGTGCCGTGGATAATCAGCATTTTTATAGAATGATTCTAGAAAGCGTTCATTTCTGTTGACATGAGACTGGCATAATGTATGCCTCCAAGTTGTCATTATTTGTGAATAATAAGATAGTTTATAAGCTTCTTACCAATTTTAGTCAAGATGTAATTCTTTATCCAGCTAATGAGGGATTGTTAACACATAACTAACATTCTGAGAGTGTGTCTTGCCCATTCTAATAATTCAAATACTTACCCAAATTGGTGATAAAAATCAAAATTTAAATTCAAGAGCACTTTTGTGTCCTTCCTCATTTGAAGGTAGAACATGAACTAAATTAAGACCCAATATAATTTATTGGACTTTTAAAAGCTTTGTGCACTTTTCCTAAAAAATGCCCTGAAGCATTAACAATAAAATTAACTTAAGCATCTGCATCTACTTACTGCAATAATGATTTACTCAAATGGAAATCAGGAGTGTGCAAATCAAGCAATATGCTCAGTTATCCTTGGAATATTAAAGGGTGCGTTAAAGATATATAGTTACTTAAATTAGGAAGAGTGACAATGTTTCTAATGCTGCACACCCTTTAAAAAAACAGCAACATATTCTGCACTTTATTCTATAAAGTAGCCAACAAAGCGGTTGAATGTGTGTCAGTGGTAATACAGAAGTCACTGCCGGCTCAGAATGTGGATATCCTTGCTTCCTGTCTGGCCCTGCCAGGGCCTTCCACCCTTAGACTCTGCTGGAGGTAACTTTATACGGCTGTACCCTTCGCACGTACCAGTGCAAAACAACTCTTCAAGGAAAGGGAGAATAAGAGTTTATTCTTGAGTCAGATTTGAGTGCAATGTCATGGGAATTTGGATTCCAGTTGCCCCAAATACTGTATTTCAATGTGGAAGCAAATTCATGAAGTGTTTATAGGTACATAGCAAAAGAAAATTATGAGGTACTTTTCAAAAACATTGACAAGGGTTATCTAGTAGATTGGTTGCAGCCATGTGGAGAAATCTCTGCTAAGAGTCTCAGTACAATCTGTTGACAGCTGTGGTTTTATATTGGTAGAAGTTTGCATTTACCAAATTAAAACAATCCAAAAAAGGTTTAACTTATAGTGAAAAGGATGTTAGGTTAAACACAGAAGTGAACAGCAAATGGTTAGTGAGGGAGTTAAAGTGAGTCTAAGGTGATGTTGGTTCTGAAGTTGCAAAATCTGAACTCTCTACAATCAAGTAGTAATTAGCCAGTCTTTAGAATTTTTAATATAAGCTTTTTTTTCCTTCTTAATTTCAGTTCATATATATATACCAGCAGGACCACCATTGAATGGCTGTGTGGGTCTCATGTAGCTCTCATGTATGCCTGCTCCCAGGGCTGCACACATTTGTTGTTCCATGCACTAGGACTTCTAGTAGGCCATGTAGTAGGTCCTGTACATTTCTGTTTCCTTTATTTAGAAAAAACATAAGAAACATACACACACACACACACACACACACACACACACACACACACACACACACACACAACGTGTGTGGATATGCAAGGAATTCTGAAAGTTTTCTGTGCCTGATTTTCTTTCTTGCACAGGGACCTCTTTTGTGTTAATGGAGTGAAAATATCAACTTGATAGTTAAACATAACTAGAATCTCTTCTGGCTAAAATAGCCTCTTAGATAAATACTCAATCTGCCCAAAGTTCATATCCTTGTGTAGGCTGGTACTTTTCTTACAAATAGTTATGCAGTGTGCCACTCCTGTCCTTCCCAGGATGGCTATAGGGGAACACTGATGAATTATCCCTGTGGTGGGTGGGAATTAGAAATTGGAAGGTGGAAGATGCTCTAGGCCCTTTCCTCCTGTAGGCCAGTGTGTGCATCTTCTCCTCTTTGGTCTTAGCCCTCTGCCTGGCTGGTTTTATGGCTTTCACATTTTCTAAGCACAGGGAGCGCTTGCTCTTGTCATTTCTTCCTTCTTCATCCCTGTTGTGTTTATTACACAAGTGTCAGAGGTTTGGCTGTTATTCATTTCACCCCAGCAAGGCAGCCAGCTCTTAGGCTGCCATCGTAGATATTCACTCTGGGACAGGGCACTTAAGGATTACTTGCATGATACAGGCCATAGGGAACACAGCTTACTATCTCAGGTCACTTGCCATTTTATTGCACCACAATCAACTCAAATTTCAAGGTTGATGTGTTCCAGCTTTTCAGAGTTCCAACTTGTACCACTTCCTCTTAACTAACCTAGGATGCTTTGCTCCTCTTGACTCTGATCTATTGCTCTTTGTGCCTTTTCTCGACCCTGATGTTTTCCTCTTATTTATAACTGAAAAGAAGTAGCCATTCACAGATGGGAAGTATGAGGAGAAAAGGAGAGACAGATGATCAATTCTTTGTTTGATCTTAAGTCAAACATAAGTCTCAGTTCTAAGCTGCTTGAGTGACATGACATCAGATCAGAGGGCTGGGGTACATATAGAATCCCCAGTGAACAGGGAAAGTGGTTCTGTCACAGGATCCTAGTCAATAACTTCACATTATCAACAAGATATGGTCTAGTTGTCATCTAAAATTATTTACTTCAGCTGAGAACTGGAAACCAGCTTTCTTATCATTAATTATTTTGGTGAGGATGGAAAAGAAACTGTTTTAGTTAGGGTTTCTGTTGCTGTGAAGAGACACCATGACCATGGCAACACTTACAAAGAAAAACATTTAGTTTAGTCTGACTTGGAGTTTGGAGGTTTAGATCGTTATCATCGTGGGAGGAGGCATGGTGGCACAAAGGTGGACATGGAGGTAGAGAGATAGCTGAGAGTTCTACATCAGGATCAGTAGGCAGCAGAAAGAGAGAGTGAGTCACTGGGCTTGGCTTGAGGTTCTGGAGCCTCAAAGCTCACCCGCAGTGACACATTTCCTCAAACACCTACTCTAAGAAGATCACACATTCTAATAATGACGCTCCTTATGAGCTTATGGGAACCATTTTCATTCAAACCACCGCAGGAACAAATCATTTTACTTTTTACTACATTCTTTTTTTTTTTTTTAATTTTTATTAGATATTTTCTTTATTTACATGTAAATTTCTCCTTTCCCGTTTCCCCTCCAAAGAAAAACTCCTGTTGCCTCCCCCCTCCCCATGCCTGCCTCTCCCACTTATTGGTCCTGGCATTCCCCTACACTGGGGCACAGAACCTTCACAAGGCTGAGGTCCTCTCCTCCTATTGATGATCGAATTTGTAATCCTCAACTATACACATGCTGCCAAAATAATCAATCCCACCATGTATAGTCCTTGGTTGGTGGTTGGGTCACTGGGAGCTCTGAGGGTACTAGTTAGTTCATATTGTTGTTCATCCTAAGGGGCTGCAAACCCTTCAGCTCCATAGATCCTTTCTCTAACTCCTTCATTGGGGACTGTGTATTCAGTTCAATGAATGGCTGTGAGCCTCTACATCTGTATTAGTCAGATATTGTCAGAGCCTCTCAGGAGATAGCTAT